>JANHFO010009189.1:297776-309075 GCA_032468095.1 Pareas carinatus | reverse complement strand
AGTCCACCCACCTTAAAGTTGCCAAGATTGGGAAACCCTGCTTTAGAGTAATGTACAATAATAGTCAGAGAAGGAAAGCAGAGCAGCTCTTTGGCAAATGAGAGGCAGAGTAAACACGTGGTGCTGGAGAGTTCACCCCTGAGGCAGTGAGCCCAAAATCTATAAGGAAGCTTCCACTGGCTCAGGTTTCCACTGGCTCAAGTCAAGAGGGTGGCTCTCACTGTACAACGGAAGCCCTCCCTCTTGACCCATGCATTGCAGCAGACATAAAAAGGGACGGGCCTTCCGTTGCAAGGACGCGGCTGCCATTTTGAATTTGTTTTGATGTCCCTCCCTCCACGGATTCTTCTCCTTCTCTTTTTCCATCGATTAATAAATTTTGTCCCGCCCGCCCTCTCCCCCAGCAGCATCTTATTTATTCTGATACAAAGCCAACAACTTTTGAGAGTTGTTTGTCATTTTTGGTTTTTATTTACAACAAACCATGGATCGAAACTGGTTTGCTCTTTGGGGTGTTCTTGAATCAGGTTGTCTTATCAGAGCAACAGAGCAACAGTCACATCATAAATTCTTCTCTTTCTCTGAACCGTTCTCTCCCCCGCTCCCTCTTGTGACTTCCATCTGTCCCCTCCCCTCTACTTCCAACAGCAACCTAGCTGGAAAAACTATATAACTGTAGCTATTAGGCGGGAATTGTCAGAGAAGCATTTCACACAATTGACTGTATTAAGTACTCCAAATGTCACATATCACTGTTGCTCCTGTCTGGGATACTTTGTTTTGATTTTTCCCATCCTGATTTTATCTTTGTCTTCCCTGGCAGGGATGTCCTGAGAAAGCTCCTAGCAGGCAAGAGGCAAAACAAATACCCCGTTTCAAAACAGAAACATTTTCAAATGTTAAAATCATGTGTTGTATATATGACTACCGTTGGTCATATTTATTACACAGAATCCCTTCTGTGGAATGATTCTACTGGGAAATGAATCCAGATCTGTTTGCATAATCCTTCATTCAGATATATCCCATTCTTGACTGCTTTCTAATTCTTTATTTGCTTGTCCACATGATTCGTCCAAATGATTCATTGAATGTGTGAGAGAATTATTGGTGAGTTTTGATTTAACAAAGCCAATGGATAACTAGAAGTTCCTCTTTTGCCTTTATTGCATCTTGTAGCATGGGACAAAAGTATTCTGTTATCTCCAAAATACAGAAGTTGGAGGAATTTAATATTCCCTGGACGCAAGCTTCAACTTGAAAAAGACCCTGAATTATGCATAAAGAAGTACGTTGAAAGATACCCTGATTCCTTACCACAGCATTATCTGATAAGGGCTGCCAGCAGTACATGCCCTGAAAATGCCAAATAAAACCCTAATTCAAATCATTTTATTGTGTATACATACATCCTACCGATAATGACAGGATTTTAAAACAGCTGTCTCTTATTAGTTTGAACAAGACTTAGATATGACTCTCTAGAATGGAGTTGAATGAAAGAGACATCATGAACTTCACCAAAAATATTTAGCTTATATCATAGTGTTTTCTTGCATGGCTTTTGGCAGCATTCATAAAGGCTGAAGGAAACCTTTCTGGACCATATTAGCCTGCAGAGGAAGATATTCAGTAGCCATAGGTCTGCAGGACCTGAAAATCCTTCCCAAATTGTTGCTGAACTGTTGATTTTCATGAGATGTGGAGGTAAGATTATTACATATAGGGCAAGCAAGCAACCATAAGAACTACATGAAACTCAACTAAATAAAGCCAAACAAATTTTAGATTTTGTCTTGCTCCCCTTCCACATTCCTCATAAAGGAATACTACACTAAGCTGCTTAGTCTGTAGGAACCTGGCATGGGGGCCACTCCTAAAAGACAGCTAGATTTTGAAAAAGCACAACGTTTAAACAAATCTCCCCAAACCTGAAGGGATCTCAAAAAATCGCTTTTGGATCATGTATCATTAAGGAAAAGGGAAATGCTCAGCCAAACAGGTCAGCAAGGGGAGTTGATTTAGATAAATCTTTCATGACGAGTGTTTAGAAGGGCTCCTCATTAACTAGGCATGAATGTCCTCTTTTTCCTGGTGCGGTGGGAGATGTTGCAGATGTTGAAGTCATAGCTCACAGCAAAGGCACAAGATATGGGAAGGAATTATGGTCGCGGGAAAATGCAACCATAGATAGAACAGCGGTACTAGCAATGGGAAATACAGATAAATCCAACATCTGCTGGCTTGTATTTGTGATTAATCTTCCCCTGAAATGCTGGCCATACCAGAGTCAATCTGCACAGGTACCACATGCTAGTTGGAAAGCAGAGAGGAGGGAAGAAAACATGGGTCTGGGATCAGCGTTCCCTTGGATCTCCAGATCTCAACTTTTCCTGATAGTTTGAAAACCTTGCATTCCCTGACGGGACCCAGCGGTTTGCTGATTCTTGTGACACTGCAGAGCATACCGTATCTGCGCATTTAATGGCCTATACAAATTCATCTCTGGCGATATTTTAGTTTATTTATGTATTGATTTATTTTGCAAAAAAAGCAAAATAAATAAATACAAATATTCAGGAAGAAATGGAGAAAGGAAGAAATATTTCCATGATCTGGAAATGAGATTTAGTACATGCAGTACTAAAGTACATTCTCTGACAAGAATTTTTCTCTTGCTCAGTGGGCCTGACCTTTAACCTCTTCTGCAGTGTATAAAATAGAGGAGGAGAGAAATCATTCTTCCTACTACTGAGGAAAACCATGTCTTTTGGAGAAAACAGCTAATGAAGCTAAGCGAAAAAAACATATTCTAGAGCAGTAATGGCTAATAAGTCATGGCTAGTGACATCATTGCCTAGTGTATGCGCATGCACATGACCACGTGACACCATCGTCCAGCGCTGCTAGTCTCTTTCAGAGCATGTGCATGGCCTCGTGACATCATTGCCTGGTGCCATTATTCCTTTCAGAGCATGTTCAGCTCTGGGGCGATGCTGGGGCCACTTGGCTTGTGGGCCAGCAGAGAGGGCTCTGCGTGCCCACTGTGGCACCCATGCCATAGGTTTGCCATCACTGTTCTAGAGTTTTCTGGACCAGCTTCTAGTTAACTTCACCTGCTTCCTGTAGTTTGACCAGTGTTAAAGGCAAAGCTTGTCACATCGTTCCTATACATTTCCATAGATTAATGAACCAAAGCACAATTTCTTAGTGGCCATCTATCTTGTTCAGAAGTCTTACTGAAAGGTCATTGCAAACCTCAGGTTGCAATAAAGGCTAGTCTACTAGCAGGTGCACATAAACCTGGTTTCTTTTTTGATGGATGTACATGCATGATACAGGTGTTTACCAATATCTATACTGATAATGCCGTATTTCTGCATTATTATTTAGGTGTACACCATAACATCAATTTTGGAAAGCACTCTAAAAGGTAATGTGTGCTGCCAGCTTTATGATGGGTAGGAGAAAGCCCCCTCCACAGTGAGGGAGAACACCAACATGGAGTGAACTGAATCAAACCTTTTTTTGGCATGGAAGAAATTAGGTTCTGTCAACATAGAATGTGCTTCTAAAAGCAGCAGTCAGAAGAATAAAATATCAGATATTCAAGAGTAGTATAAGGCCTACTGCTTAATAAAAGGGAGCAGTGATGCCATCTTTGAGTTTCTTCCCATGTCCACTGAATCTTAGAGAAGAAACAGAAATAGTCAACAAGATGTTGATGGGCACCTCTGTGCCTAGGTTGGTCTCCCTTAGCATCCAAAATTACTATTTTAAAAGCTTAAGAAAAATGAAAAATTTCAATTTTAAAGGTAACATACTGTGAAGCCTCTGTTACTTCTGTTTATAAAACGTGGAGCATCATATAGGCCCCATAAAATAAAGCTTTCATTTTATGTTTGTTCCCTGTAGATGCAGAAAGTCTTCTAAGTAATTTTCTCAGCAGTAGCCTAGAAGGATTTTACTACTACCTGTTTCTTGAAATCTTGTCAGCTTTCCTGTTTAGTGTACAATAGTGGGATGTCTTAGAGGTTCTCCAATTCAAATACTAACCATGTCTGACCTTGCTTAACTTGCCTTCGATCAATCAATGAATGTGTGATAGAAATGTAATTTTTTTTTAAAGGACAACTCTTTGAGATATGAATTAGCAAACGCCCTCTGTCTAGGATTTGGGATGAAAAAAAAGACATCTCAAGGATTGAGAATTAAGTGATAGAGAAACTAACCTCAGAAATGTGCAACTTTTTTCATTATTTGTCTAGATATCAAATTGTTACCTATTTGGATAATGAAATGTCTGCAAGCAAGCCATCAAGCTCAGACACCAACAAGGATTTTGCAGATCAACCCTGAGCTACAGATATTCTCTTCTATTGTAACTTCAGAAATGATTCCCTGTGCCTTCTTTTTAGAGATGTTAACCTCTCATCTACTTCTTCTCAGCAATCTAGAATTGCTATCTGCTTAAAGAAACATTGATAGCAAAATCTGGTAGTGTGGTCCCACAAACATTAAGCTTCTTTTCGTGTTTTCTATCCTGGTTTCATTTTGAAGCACCCTCAAGGTGCATGGGTCAGAGTGTTTTAGTCAATTTATTCAATTAAACCAAAATAGATTGCAACCATATATATTAGTTACATGCTATTCTATTAAAAGAAACCCCTGAACTTTTCCTAAACTTGAGTGTCTCTTTCACTCTTCTAAAGCAGCTTCAACTCCTAAGGAGATATTTTGGAGGCTTTATCTGCCAGTCAGCTCAGGCTTCACACTTTTGTCAATGTGATGCTGTGTCGGTTGCTTCTAATACATCCGCTAAGGTCACGTGAGCAGGAATGACAACAATAAAAAAGCTTTAGCCTAAGACCAGCTTAGCCCAATTTGCTCACTGGTGCATGAACCCATTTGAGCCAGAAGACCTAGTCGCTTTGTGAGTCTCTCAGCAAAATTTGTCCCAGGAAGGAAGAGAACAGGGACAGCACTGGGAGTGGCTTTTAGTTGAAGTCACACATCTTTGTTTATCTCTTGCCCATGTAGCCAAATGAACATACATTAAGTGTTAATGTTCTCATGTAGCTTTCCCCCTTTTTTATTGTCTGTTAAGAGGAGGCAGGTTGTTGCATTCATGGATCAGATCTGTGCTTTTCATCCTACCACTTTACTCAAATCAAACTCGATCATGTTTGCATATTTTAAGGATGGTCTTGAATTTAAGACACCCTCTCCCCCTCCAAAATGGGAAAAATAGACACAAAGATTTCCCTGGAAAATTCTAGATTTCCCTGGAAAATCCTAGATTTCCTAGATTAATGCTTCTATTTAAAGATAAATTGTTGGAGGGTTTTTTTTGGATCCTTCAACTAATTTTATCTTTTAGTCCTCCAAATTCCCTTTTCTGTGGGTCTCTTTAACATCCTTCTATATGCCTAGTTATCATCATACATCATTTTAAGTGATCAATGTTTAAAGATTTTATATATATATCATCATGGAGGCAATATCCTTGCTTTGAGGATCCTATTGTATATTCTTGGGGCTCAGCTGGAAAGAATCAAATTAATACAAATATTTAATTAAGGCTCCCATCAGAATATTTCTTTGAGGCCCTCTCCGATCACTGTGACCCTCTAGGATGGCTTAGAGATGTTTTTGAGTGGATGACCTAGCATTCAAAGAAACATGAAAGGAATCACAGAGCTTGCTCTCCATCACAGGAAAAATAGCCTGATTGTGAGAGTAGAAAAAATTCATTCACTAGTTTAAATATCCTGAAATCTCTGGTGAAACAGGATATGAACTAAGAATGGCAACAGGAGGGGGAAAGCATGTTGGGCTTCTTTAATGAATCCCACAAGCTTTCCTTAGCCTGATGCCCTCAAGACAGAAAGCACCAAATTGAGAGGCAGGGAGGCTGGATTATGTATTTCAATCAGCAATTGAAAGTACTCTTTTAATGGAGTTGAAGAATCCTCTGAACACTAGAAAGAGAGCACGGGAAGATAAGAATTTAAACCTCATATTTTTCCTAATAATCTTTCTCTGTGAATTGTTTCCTTAGGAATTGAAAGATGCAATTGTATGCTAGGCTGAAGAAGTCCAGCAAACCATTCTATCATGTTATCGTATGTTTTGCCTTGTACAATCAGGGACAGAAATACTGGCCTCCCCATGAGCAAGCATGTGGATTATTCTTAAAGTCATAGCGAGTTATCCAAGGCTGAATGGTTGACTTCCAACTAAATCAACTCTCCCGGATTAGCTATAAAACATCCAGGTTAGCAAACTGAGGCTGTGTCCTTTCGGTGCAGCGTGGCCCCTGATGCACAGCCCTCATCTGATTTGTAGGAATGCAGTAACTTTTAGAGGACATTGCATAACCTAGAAGAATAGAAATTTGGGTTATAGAGAAATGAGGAGATTTGAGTAGGTTCTGCCTTCAGATAACATCAGACTCTTGCCATGGTGATTCTAAGCCAAGACAGTGCTAGGGATACAACTGTGTCACACTTGAAAGAAGGTAAATATTTCACATACTTAAAAAACTGTGGATTTGAAGGAGAAGTATACTGTAATGGCATTCCTTTCTGGAATAACAGAACCTAGGAGGGTGAGGAAAGGACTAGAAAGGGGAAAATAGAGAAGACATTTTTGAAATCTACTCAGTGGGATTTAGGGATAGTAAGAAAAGGGAAGTTGGGCAATATTTTGAGAGTGGATTTGCATGTATGAAAGGCTTTAAAAAAGAGCATATGGACTTGTGTACACATAAACACAGGAATGCAAATGAGATATTGCTTTCCACAGTGGTATATTCCGGAGGGTGGTAGAGTAATAAATGTCACTTGTGAATGGGATACAATGAATAAGAAGCAGCTTTTGCTGATATTTGACCCAAACCATGTAGCAAAAGTTTGTACATACGTGTGTCATTTGTAACTGACGTCATTTGCGTATTAACTAAACAGAAACAGGTTCTTCATCCTCTGTAAGATTTCTAACTTCTTCTACATAAAGGTTTCCCCCAGCGGATGGCCCTTCAGTGACAAGCAAGCAAGGAGACTCCTCCTTTCCCTTTGAAATGGATGGAATAAAAATAAATGGAGGGGAAATTAACATAATTTCCTCTCCTTTCACCCCACTTTATTGGCCTGGCCTGGGGAAAAAATGTAAGGTCATTCCATCAGTCCTTGGCACAAATTAACATGTGTATACTCAATCTGAGAGCCACCTCACCCTGTTCTACACATTTTTACAAGGGCACAAAGCCTTATTTTCAAGTTTCACATTTTGTGTAGTCGCTGCAAAACAAGTCTAAAATTCCCACCAGCAACAGGGGTGCCAAGCCTCCTCCTCGGGGAGAAGAAGCAACTTACTGTTGCCAGACCTCTGGAAGGACAGCTTGAATTTCCCCCTTCCTGATCATCAGAAGAACTTGACATGATCCACTATTAGCTCCTGATCTAGAGACTCTACTGGTGGTTCAGTTTCCACAGGAGATTACCCCTCATAACCATCCCACTGCTTGATCCATCAGTTTATTGTGCATGCCCTAGGCGCATGCTCTCTCTTCCTTTTTATAGTTACATTATTATTTTTTTATAAATTCCAAGTTGCATTGTCATCATTTATCTCCACCTGGGTTCTCATGCCTGCCTCTCTTTTTTTTTTCAGTAGTGAAGGAGAGTTTGTAAAAGGGCTCCTAGCCTTTACACAGAACTTCGGCGCTTCATAAGTCCTTGGAAGGCTGAGAGGCTATGAAGTCCTGTGGAAACAGAGCTGATGGCTGAACGCTGAGTGTTGCAGAAGCATCTGTTGGATGGAGTCTCTGGGTAATGCCCAGGGGAGGAGTGGCTCTGTTCCATGCAGGTATCAGAGGTGGAGAGGTCTCTGGGGATTATCATGGGGATAGAGTACTGCAGCTTCTCCCGGCTCTTATACCAGAGGCAGGAGCACATAGACTGGAAGTGGAGAACTTCAGCATAAACATTTCTAAGTCCTCCTCTGCCGCTGCTGCTTCCACCGCCCCCTATGCCCCCTAAAGCAGCAGCGGTTGAGGAAGCAGTAGTGTCCGTAGTATGTACACTGCTGGCCTGTCCGTTGCGGGTGAGCAGTGCCCGGTGTTCCGCATCCCTCTTTTCATCCTCAGCATTCATGGTCATGAATCGGAGCACCACCAAGTTGAGGAAGGCCCCAATGACAGTCAGCCCAGTTAAAATGTAGATAAAGCTGAAGGCCACATATTGGGGCATGTTCTGGAGGGCGTGCTCTTTCTGGAGGGCCACATAGTCTCCAAAGCCAATGGTGGTGAGGGTGATAAAGCAGTAGTAGTAGGCCTGGAAGAAGGTCCAATTCTCATAGTAGGAGAATGCGGCAGCCCCAATGCAAAGGGTGCTGATGCAGGAGAAGAATCCAATAGTGACCATATTGGCCATTGATACTTCCGGCCTTCTCATGCCAAGGCACTTCTTGATGCGGTGCAGGAGGTACCTCACAAAGGTGTTGATCCTCTCGCCCAGACTCTGAAACATGACCAGGGTGAGTGGGATTCCCAGCAGCGCATAGAACATACAAAAGACTTTCCCACCATCAGTGCTAGGGGCTGCGTGTCCATAGCCTGTGAAACAAGAAACAAAGCATAGGCAACCTGATCAGTGGCACCTCATAAATTATGAATACCATTTTCATGGGAGAAAAGAGGAAGAGTTTTCATTCAGGCTTGATAGGTGATGGGTATGCCCACTTCCTCATTCATAATGTTGATTGAAAAAAGGGAGGAATCGCAGCTTGATGGGATGCAGCTGTGGCCTGCAAACTCAGTGGTGTAGCAATCTGTGCCAAAGTCCTCCTCTTCTGGTCCATGTGTGCCTGCCTTTGGTTCAAGAGCTGGGAGAAGCTACAATAATCCATCTCCACATTGCACCCCAAAACCCTCTGTCCTCACAACCTCGGCACACAAAGCCACACCATCAAAGTTTGCAGACTGAAGCTGCCTCCATTCAAGCAAGGAGTGTGCAGACATGCGCATGGGCATGCACACACACACAGATACACACTAAAGGGAAGGGTGGTGATGGTAAAAGGGCGGTGCAGTGATTAAGAACAGTGATTATGGGAACCCAACTGAGATAACCATATCAGGATCTGAGAGTTGATCAGAATGTGTATTGAAAGCGTAACTGAGATGGCCAAGTAAGGAGAACGTAAAACTGGAGGAGGAGAATATCTTTGCTACTCTGTACAATTTATATTACATCTGAAGAGTTGATTAACCTCTTGCGCGCACTCAAAAGTCAGGTTGGACAACCTATGTCCCTGGATTGCCTGCAATGCCTTCAGTACCTTTTTTTTTGCAGCCCTCAGGGGCCCCTTGAAACATAATTACCCAAAATGTGACAAGAGAGTTTCAACCTAGTGAGGAGGGAGATTTCAACTTGAAAGTAAGACAAGAAGAATTATTGCAGTTATAATTCTTCACATCTGGTGGATCAGCAAAAGAAATATCTAGATGCAAAGAATAGCATTCACATGATCTTTACTATGTGGCTGTCAACCAATGTTGAGAAATAACTCACTATTATTTCCAAGAATAATTAACAACAAGAACAAAATCCCCAAGAAATTGCCCAAAATTGCTGGGAGTTTGATGGCATATCATCATCACCATCATCATCATCACCATCATCACCATCATTACCATCATCATCATCATCATCATCATCATCCAGACAAAACCTGGAATTACAATAGATTATTAGAATGTAAATTCAGACATTCTTGATCCAACCCAAATTTAATTTACAGGTTCAAAACATTTCCAAAATACCATGAAAATAGTTAATGTGTCCCTTTATTTGACCAATTCAATACTAATTCAAACTTTTCTAGGTCAGTAGCTATCTGCTTTTTCTGGGGGGAAAAATCTTTATTTGTACAAGATGATAGAAATTTCCAAATCTAAAGCCTATATCCTTTCAGCATGGAAGAAACTAACAGATCATAACTTAATAAAAAAGATGTTTCATTTATTATATCTGCATTAAGCAACCTACATATAATATACAAACATCAGGCCAAGGGATCTTAATCTGATTGGCTGGGGATTATACTAGCTGTAGCCCAACACATCAATTCCATTCATGGTAGAATTGGCAAGTAATTAGCATTTTACTGGATGGAGCAATAATTGACTGATCCTTACATGTATAGTAGCTGTTTTTCGGTTTCTATTCCTGTAAGGATGCTGAGCAATAACTGCCAACCTTGCCAGAAATCTACTATATTAGAAATGTTGTGATGGCAGACATACAAAGCAGCATCTGATAGAACAGAATGCAGTTTTCCTTGAGGACTGAGAACTAGAAGTAGTTTTGCGAAATATGTCTTTTCTGAGGCAACTTAGTCAAATTCTGACAGAAAAATAGATTGGAGCTCCCAGATGTGATGGAAATTGCTAAGGAAGCCGGCAGTGCATTTTTGTCTACCAGTAAAACTACAGGAAACCTTTCGTTTTATGGAGATTTTAGAACCAATAGGGAAAAGAAATAAGTGTGGTCTTCAAATAACAGATAGGCTATTCTTTCTGAGGCAGTCTGGAAAATTAACATAATATATGTCATTTGCATCAGTTTAAAGTGTTTGCAGTTACAACATGATGCAAAATTATGTATGCTCTCAATTACATAATGATTCAAATGATATATGATATATATTATATAAAGATGCAAAAAGCATTAATTAACACATATGGCATCAATTATGGCAATTATCTAAATTTGGATTTAACAGGCATTCAGCTTTAAGAGATACCCCTTCCTTCATTAATTTAAAATACTAAGGCACCGTTTTCTGTTTCACATCTTTCATCCATTTGTACAAACTCTGGAAATGACTTGGAAAAGGGTGACAGTATCAGGGTGGGGTGTCAAGAAACTCAGGGTGGTGGCCATGCTCACATAAAATATGTGTAAAAATGTGGTGAGGTTTCAGTCACAAAGGCATGGCCACCATCTTGAGAGGCTTCCACCCCACTCTCTTCCAATTCTCAGGGCTGCCTTTGGATAATATAATATAGAGAGCATTGGTTTTTTCAAACATGGCATCTTTAAGAGGTCTCCAGATGCTGCTGGAGAATTCTGGGAGTTGAAATCAACACATCTTAAAGTTGCCATATTTGAAAAGCAATGATATAGAGCAGTGGTATCAAATCCAATTTCATTGAGGGTCACAGTCACTGCTGCTGCGGTCATTGTGGGCCACTGTGACACTGACACCTCCCACACAGCTGCCACTGCCCCCT
>JANHFO010009189.1:248856-266115 GCA_032468095.1 Pareas carinatus | reverse complement strand
AGAGAGAGAGAGCTTGACTGTAGGCCGCCTAACTTTGGACTTGGCCCTGGAGTACACCCTTGAACAGTGAAGTTCTCAAAGGTTGAAGACCTGCAAGAAATCGAGGTGTGAACAATTTTCCCTTTGCCAACATCATGGAGGAAACTATTGAAGTGGATCAGGCTCCCTCAGGTCACGAGGCAGATGATGGCCATCTGCAGGACAAAGTGAGACCATTCGGGGGATGCCCCCAAGGGTCGTAGAGGGTGTAATCCCAGGTGATGGAAATAAGACACCTCTAGGAAACCCTTTGAGAAATAGTCAGGAGGATGGGCCATCAGACCCCAGGAGGCAGGTCCCAAAGGGGGGGCCTTCCCAGAAAACAAGTCCCAAAGGGGGACCATAAAAGGAGGGACTTAGTGGTCATTGCCCAGGAAACTCAAATAGGAGTTGGGAGATAGGGAATTTGTAATGAAAATTGCCTTGTCCAGCAATTGCACATTAGCATGGCCTCATGAGAAATTATCACGACCTGGTGACCTTTGGCCACAAAGGTCAATAAATTACTATCTAATCAGGGAATGAAGGACAGTGATGGAGAAAGGAAAAAGGCATAACGAGATACAATAACTGGACTTATTTACAAAGCTAACTAACAGTCCTAGACTGCTAGAAGAGTATGGGTGTAGAGTGCTTGTGTGTGCTGAGTGCAAAAAGTGTGAAATAGACATAGTATAAGACTTATTATGATCTGATCGATGTGTAAGTTTTGCGATTGCATATGCTGGTGTGAGTGTTGTCATTGTTGTTGCCATTGCATAAGTTGTGGGACTATTCATACAGATTGCACAGACCTGAATGGGTCCTGTGATGGCACACCCGGACCAAAACAATGGCAATATGTTGGTCTATCTAGTGTCATTTTACCTCCTGAAGATAGATACGACTCTGAGTAATCAGCTTGAATGTTGCATGGATGTAAATAATATTAGACATTAATAAAAAGGGAGAGAGAAAAAATTGGAAAAATGGAATATAAGGAGTTAAAACTGACATTGTTTCTAAAAGATAAATTTATTGGGAGATAGTTTAAGAACTAGCTGCTAGCTGAAACCACAAGCAGGACGACAAACATGAAGAATAGTACTTCTGTTAGCAGAAACTAGGTCATGGTTAATACAGGTGTGAAAGTTTGTAGGATGATCAGAGAGGCAAAAGAAAGCAGAAAATTGACTTTTGGAGGAGGCCTTGTGGTGGGCACTCCACACCAAGGATGATCAATGTTGAATCAAAGGGCAGGACAATGGTTAACAGGTGCCAGAATCTTGCACGATGAAGTACCACTGATGGGAAAGGGTGACTTGATCTTAGTAGTGGAAAACTCAATGCATAAAGCTCAAGTGAAACACTGAGATGAATGCACAACTTCAACATCAATATTATTGAATTATAAACTAAAGTAGGGGGAGATTGCAGGACAACACCTCTCAATCAAGGTTTCAATCTATCCATTGACGGGTCATCCAGAGTGATTCAAGGAAAAAAGAAATAATGGCTATGCTATTATAGATGGGAATGAAAACTCTCTGTTAGAAGCAGGATGGAAAAGCCTTAAAACTTTTGAAGAGCAAAGAAGGCGCCATTTACACTAATTCAAAATATGCTTATGAAGAAGTACAGATATTTTGAAAAATTGGGGCTGAGAGAGGTCTAATAAATACTAAAGGAAAAGATTTGGTGCACAGTGAACTTATTATTGACACTTTTGAGAGTTTATTATTACCTGAAACAATAGCAGTAGTCCATGCAGAGGGACATCAAAAGGAAACCTCATATGAGGGAAGAGGTAATTCTCTAGCTGATGCTGAAGCCAAGGCAGCGGCATTAACCAAGGAGAATGGTGAAGGGAACCATGAACAAAGCACTGGAGAAAGATCATAGAACTGATGCAGACTGGGCAAAGCCAAAGGAGGAACCAAATTGGGAGCCCCAGTCCATCCGTTTACAGCACTGTCGGCCATTAGTTTTTCATGGACTAAAACACGGAGTCCCAAAGGTAAAGATCTTGGGAAAGATTTATCAGATTCAGCAGAAGAAAGATGAGAATTCAGGGGAATTCTTAGAATACATTTGCCAAACTTTTAGGCAATATACTGACTTGGACCCAGAGGCTGAAGAGCATCAGAGGAGGGTAAACACGATCTTTACTGGTCAGTCAGCAGAAGACATTAGGATCACACTACAGAAGACTGAGGGGGGCCCTGGTAACCCGGTTTCTGAACTTGTGGAATTGGCATACAAAGTCTATACTAATCAGGACCAAGGAGAAGAAAAGGAGGAGACACAGAAAGCAAAAAGAGATGCCGTTTTCCTAGCTCGTGCTCTTAGACTGGAAGGGAGGGAAGGCAGAGGTTCTCATGGAAGAGATTGATGAGGAAGGCCATGGGGTTCTCCTAGATAGGACTCCAGGTCTGACCAGAGACAAGGGACGTGGCCGGGGAGCCCCTACGTCAATCTCTTCCATGGCATTGGACCCAGTTACTTACAGGACCGCATTCTACCCAGTGATACCTCCCACCGACTGGTTCGCTCCCACAGAGAGGGCCTCCTCAGGGTGCCGTCAGGCAGACAATGTCGGCTGGCGACCCCCAGGGGGAGAACCTTCTCTGTGGTGGCTCCCACTCTCTGGAATGGCCTTCACCCTGCTATTCGATCAATTAATGATCTCCGGACCTTCCACCGTGCCCTGAAGACCCACCTATTCCATCAGGCAGGCTTGGGATAGCCGCCCCTTGTTCTCTGCTATTCAATAGGTAATTTTTAACGTAGAAATAATTTTAACTGCTCCCCTTTTTTAGAATTTAAAAAAAAATTTTAAGGTTCAGGCTTGATCTAATCACTTTTAGTTGTTTTTATATTTGTATTTGTATTTTTGTATTCTTAACTTTGCCTGTAAGCCGCCCTGAGTCCTTCGGGAGAAGGGTGGGGTAAAAATAAAAATAATAATAATTTAATCATAACAGAATCTTTAAAGATTGTTTAATTGTAGCAAAATTATTAAAGTTAGTTTAATTATTACAATATAATTGAAGTTTCTTTAAGTATTACACATCTTAGTGTGATATTTGTTCCTGCTTGAGACAGAGACAGAGACAAAGAATGAGAATGAGAATGAGAGAAAGAGAGACAGAGAGACAGAAAGATAGATAGAGAGAGAGAGAGAGAGAGAGAGAGAGAGAGAAACCATACAACTATACAAAAAAAATTCAAATAATCTCAAGATTTTCCTGTGGACTACCAAAATTCTATCGCAGACCACTAGTGAGCCTTGGCCCACAGGTTGGTGACCACTGACCTAGGCCATTTAACCCAGCCTATGTTCCTGTCTCTTATTGTTACTTTGAATGAAGGATTAAAACAATTTTGAAGGAGGTAGAATTGAGGGGCAGAGTACAGCCATTGCCAGCTAATCTGATATTTGAAATTGCTTTCCACACTCAATGAGGTTTAGCAGTTCAAAAAACTGAGGCTGGTTCAATAAAGATGCTGGTTTGTTTTGCCTTCATTCCAAATAAATCATAATTCATAGGGTTCATCCATCATACTAAGTCATACACCGTAGTTTACAAATCACACTGTGCTTAGATTGCAGACTATGTCAAAATGCAAAGAAACCATGTTACAGCTAAGAGTGGGGTGTGAGCCTTGACTTAGATATCTTGAGCCTATCTAACTTAGTATTGCTAGCACTGGCTCACAGCCACTCTCTGGACTCCCAGCACAAACTGTTCCAGTTAATCAGCACATGCCAGAGACTAAATCTATATCTTACATGGAAAAATGGCTCTTGTGTTGCTCTATCCTCTGTCCTTCAACTAGACGGTGTGAAGGTATGGATCTTGCATGGAATGGAAGTGCTCTAGCGTTCTCTACCACCGACACATTAGCAGACAAAATAAGATGGGCATGAATCTACTACCCTGTTTCCCCGAAAGTAAGACATCCTCCGAAAATAAGACCTACTTACAGTTTCGCCTCTTGCTGAAATATAAGGCATCCCCCGAAAATAAGACCTCCTCGATAAAAAGGCCTCCCCTCTAATGCAGCCGGAGCATTAGCATCTCAGTGGAAAAATAAGACATCCCCTGAAAATAAGACCTAGCACATCTCTGGGAGCAAAAATTAATATAAGATAGTGTCTTATTTTCGGGGAAATGTGGTAATATGGAGCGGATTTTCCAGTTTATTGCTTGATGGGAATTTTGAGAGATGCTACTGGGATTTATGAAAGAGCACCCAGCAGGGGAAGACTACTATGTTCTGTCTATTTCCATGTGTTTTATCACTTGGCAGTGTCCGCGCGTGTGGAGAGATAATCCTACTGCACTGGAGCAGATGCTAATGCCAAGGTCATTCTCCCTGAAAAGAGTCTCTGCTTGAATCATCTGTCTCCTTCTCTTTTTCTCTGGGTTTCACTTTACATTCTCAAAACCAGAGGTGACATATTTATGGCCTCATGCTGTTGACTTGTCCTGTCATCGGATAGGGCAAAAGGATGATAAACACCACAAACTCACCTTTTTATTCAGTCCGGTTTGGCCTAGCCTCACTTCCCCACTCTTAAGTTTTTAAATCTTTATTCATTCTAAATTGGCTTTATATTTGGTCTTTTAGTAAAAAAAAATCAGCCACATAGTAATTAATATTTTAATTAGAGTTTTTAATTGATGTTTGTATTTGTGTGTTTTTATTGGCTGTACGCCGCCCTGAGTCCCTTCGGGGAGCAGGGCGGTATAGAAATTTAAATAAAGTCAAAAGTCAAAGTCAAAGGCTAGCAAGGTGATCCTGGGGCGGGGTTCCATGTTTTTCATGCTGAGAATACACAAGCATACATGAAATTCTCCACTCCATGCATGCCACAGTTCTCCAGCCATTTTTTTCCCAAAAGAAAAATTTTTTAATGCTCATAAATGCAACCTCTGGCTTTTTATTCTTTTTAGATGAAAATATAAGTAGCTTTCCACATCATGGTAAGTCATGATTAGCTTAAACAAGGCTTACTGAATTAGACTTACAGAAGCTAAGCAATAGGCCAGGGTTCACACATTCACAACGATATGTTTTTAGAAGCCACTAAGTTAAAAAAAAAATGTCGCGCGCACATTTGGCTTCTTGCTGTACCTGGTGTTGTGTACCAGTTGCTCCCCTTCCTGTATCAGGAGGCTCTACACATGTCACTCATAGTTTGGGCTCCTCCTGTACATGATCCTGCCTTTGACAAATATTGGAAGCTTCAATCGATCCAGAATGCAGCAGTGCAGGCTAGTATGGGTGCATCTTATTACATCCATGTCACATACTTTCCCTCCGTGAACTGCTCTGGCTCCCTACTTGCCCTCAGGTCCAATTCAAGGTGTTGGATATTACTTATAAAGCTCTACATTGCATGGACCAGAATATCTGAAACATATCTCCACTGGGTGGGTGGAGTATGTTCCAGACCCCATCCAAGTGTCTGGATTGTCATCTAGAGAGACAAACAAAACAGACTTTTTCCATAGCTGCACCTGCCCTCTGAACATCATCATGCCCAAGGTTCAGGTCTAGGCTCACTCTGTTCAGCTTTCAGAAAGCCTTGAAGAACTGACTATTTTCCCAGGCAATAAGACCAGCAGAGTAGTTGCAGTCTCATTATTGGTCAATGATACATTCAGAAGCCATTCGGTGTTGGTGGGTTTGGAAATTATACATATTGTATTTTGTCAGTCACTCAGACTTGCATTTGTCAGATGGGCAGCCATATAAATCAAAATAAATACATAAAGCCATCCTATCACACCAACTATATTTGAAAAGAGATGGAAATCATTTCCATAGCGAAAACCCTGGTGGAACTAAATAGACAGAAATATTTCTAAATAAACATGAACAGGATGACCCTGATAGTACATTTAGGAGCGTCTTCTTGAAGTCAATGTAGTTTACATGTGGATATACAACTGTCCTTCATTTGACTTGACTGTTAAAAATATACATGATCTATGGAGAACTAAGGGGATTTTTCTATCCAAAATCGATATCCTGCTTAGGTTTTCATTGGGTTTTCAAAATTATTTTGGGAGTCGAAAAATGTGGTTTGGTTTCACAGGCCCAAGTGCATACCAAAAGCAGAACAATAGAACTATCCAAACTATTAAATGTTTAGTATAGCTTTGCTAGGTTATTTAAATCCAAGCTGTCACTCATGTTAAATAAATGCCGCATTAATCAAAGGGCAGCTAAGTTCTTGATCTTACTACTGCATTTGCTTGGATTTAGCAGATTCTTTTAATTGGTTAGAAAAAGAAGTTGAAACCATGTAAAGAGCACTGATTTAAGCCCCCTTGTACAACCACTTGGTAGTATCTCTTTGCAAAAGGACTGAAGCTCTGTGTAAGCTAATTAAAAAAAGAACCGAATGGCTAGCTGCTTTATCTAAGCTCATTAAATGAAGCTGAACTGCTGCACAGGTTTAAATGGCATGCAAACAAACTAAATTGTCCTTCAAAGGGTTCTGCCTTGATCTAACCAGCATCTCCTTTCTACAAAACAGTTGGTCTTATCAGCCAAAAACACTACCCAACAAGTGCTTAAGATAAACATAAGGGAGAAAAGATCAGATTCTGCAACAGGAAAAGACAGCAGATCAGCTTTCTAATCCAATTTCTACTCTCAACCTTGGTTTTGCTCCAGCAAGGTTCAAATATGAATCAGAACACTAAAACAGTCAGATGAAACCACAGAGGGAATTCATAACCTTGATTATCTTGAGCATTGTGAATAATAGGAAAAAGAGGTTGCTTATATGTTCCCAAAGCCAGACTGAAGAAAAAGTTTCCAAATCATGCAAAGTTGCTCATTCACAGAACCATTGGAAGGCCTACTATGTTTTAAACAACAGAAACCTCTAAAAAACAAGACTATAAAAAAGAATAGTATGTCATGATGAATGCGTTTTGTGACGTGTTTTGTCACAAATGTTTTGACGTGTGACATGATGAAATGTTTTGTGACATGATTGTACTTTATAACATGATGTCATGATGAATGTACTTTATGATTAGGAATGCACCTAATACGTCCATGACATGATGCATGTATGTTATGATTAGGAATGTATCTTATGATTGTAATCACAGTTTGTCAATTATAACCTGTAGGTAAGTATAGAGCATATACACTGGAGACAAATTCCTTGTGTGTCCAGACACACTTGCCGAATAAATTCTAATTCTAATTCTAAATGAGAAATATAGCAGAGTATTGCTGTGTTTATATGGCAAAAGAAAAGGAGAATTGGCATGAAATAGAAACATTTGTCTACTCAGATCTTATCAAAAGCGGCTTCTTTTTAAGAATTTATGAGTTGCGTCAGCAGAGTTTCACGTTTTCTGCAGAAACACTTACAATTACACAAACTGAAGTCACACTTGTACTACTAACTGTGAAATTCTGCCCCTGGAATGCCTTACCTTTAGAACTTAGTTGTTCTTTTCTTACTTTGCCACTTTATTTTTGAGTTCACACAACACATCATGGTTCTTATGTTTTTGGGTTTAGCATGTATGAACCTAGCCATGGCAGTTTGCAAATAGTGGCTTATGGTTTAAAATGACCCATCAATCCTGCCTATCATGGCTAATTCAACTGCAAAGAGTCCTTGTTGGGACCAGCAATTCAAACATTAGCAAAGCGGTTGCTAAGTGAAACGATGACTGTGCTTAGGATCTTACTGTACAACTGTACAGTACTCTCCTGTACAACTCAACGTACAGCCACAATTGAGTCCAAAAAGTTATGTTGTTAAGTGAGACACTTGTTAAGTGAGTTTTAGCAATAGCAGTTAGACTTATATACCGCTTCACAGTGCTTTATAGCCCTCTCTAAGCGGTTTACAGAAACCAGCATATTTCCCCCAACAATCTGGGTCCTCATTTGACCGACCTCGGAAGGATGGAAAGCTGAGTCGACCTTGAGTCAGTGGGACTCGAACTGCTGAACTTACTGGCAGTTGACTGTTAACAGAAGTAGAATGCAGCACTGCACTCTAACCACTGCGCCACTACAGCTCTTTTTGCCCTATTTCACAACTTTCCTTGCCGCAGTTGCTAAATGAATCACTGGTTGTTAAATGAACTTAGCTTCCCCATCGACTTTGCTTGTGAGGAGGTCGCAAAAGGTCATCGTGTAACTATGGGACAGGGCAGCGGTCAGAAATACGAACCAGTCGTCAAGCATCTGAATTTTGATCCCATGAACACGGGGAGGCTGCAAAGGAGGCAACTGTGAAGAATGGTCGTGAGTCCCATTTTTCAGTGCTGTCGTAACTTTGAATGGTCACTAAATGAACCATTGTAAGTCGAGGACTGCCTGTACTTCGGCTCTCCTTTGCTTGACAGACTCGTAAAGGCCATCTACCTGAGGATCGGTTGCAAAGTTACTTTTTTCACTGTTGCAAAACCGCAAATGATCACTAAATAAGGTAACGGCTAAATGTCATGCACTATTTGGGCAAATTGTGTTCTATGGAACAGCTCTTCTCTGGAGTACCTGAATGTTCAGATGGCCTTAACTGACCCTGTTCGCCTTTCCTAGGGCACAGAAGACCTGAATGCTTTCTCAAACGTTTAGGCCAGGAGGCTATGTGGGATCTGCTGGTTAATTCGTTCTGTTGTGTGTGTGTGTGTGCGTTTTAAGTTAGGTTTTATTTTTGTGACCTTGAGTATTTGTTACTTGGATTGTTAGCCTATTGTTTTAATTCTTGGATGTTGTTTTGTTTCCTGCTATAAGATGAACAGAAAGAGAGAGAGAGAATATTGGTCAACGATCTTTCCTGGCAATCGGTTCTATTTTATGATATTGTGCTGCCAAAATCCTGACCATCACCAAGTGGAACGTTAGCATTATCCATTATCTCTTTGCTGTCATCTGATATTGGTGTGGAATTTCACAGCCCAGATCTGGTTCCCCATGCTTTCATTAATGTTTTCCAACCTAATTCCCTTAGTTACAGTGGCCTTGATGGGTAAGATGTGGAGATGATCAGGATGGGGAACAACTTCTCTAGCTAGTATTTATAAATGGAAACTTGCTAGCGATACGCTCCTTTTAATTTATAATATACTTGCACGTTTTTTAAAAAGTAGATTATCTGTACTGGTTATGGGGCTCTGCAAAAATTTCCTCTGAATCTCTGTTGCAAATAGTTTGCAACTAGTTCTACGTCTCCAAGCTGCTTTCATCTTCTTCCAACTGTCCTTAGGTTCACTACTTCCTTAGCATTTCTCTCTTCAGATTCCCTCTTACCAGCACTGAGGAAGGCACACAAAACATTATTTTTCCACCATTTGTACCCAAAAATGCTCATCCATTACTCTTTTTGGTCATATATGGAATATTGGCTTTGAAACAAGCAAAAATCCATGCCAGTCTGACATCACATTCTTTCTCTCTGTGTCTCATTTTCTCTCTTCTTGAGAGAAGAGCATATAATATAATTGGGGCTTTGGGGATAGTGGATGGATGCAGTTTATTATTTCTTGTTTCTTCAACAGTTTGTGAGTATCATTAGTTTGTTAAGTCTGTACAAAACTTCACAGGCTTTTTCATGCATGCAAAATTTGAATGTATTTTTATATGCAATTTCCCTTGATATTTTTTTGAGCAAGCACTTTCTCCTAACATAACCTCATTCTTTATTTAATATTATTCACTTGTTTTGACCAAACTGTGTAAAAAAATAAAGGATATTTGTATTCCGTTTCACATATTAATTTAAAAAGTATTTTAAATTTTCAATCTTCCACCTCAATCTCTCGTATTGCTCAGTTTCCACTAAATATCTTTGGTCAATGGCCCTAAATTCTACTTTCATTTCAATTGAGCCAAATTTAATCATAAATTTATTAGCTCTTATCAATTATCATCATTGCATATTAGAATAATAATGTGTCATTGGATTATTTAATATCAAGGAAATCTATGGAGTTCAAACTTATCCACTACTATTGGTTTTCTTGAAAACTGGCATGAGGAGACTGAGGAAGTGATGTAAAGCTGATAAATCTCATCGATTCAATCTCAGGGGTGTCCACAGGGCGTTTTCAAGATGGCATCCCCTGAGAAAATCCATAGTTGTGACCAACATCTTCACTTTCTTGATGACTCCCATTCAAACCTCTGTGGCACAGAATTCTTTTTAGCTAGATATCAGGAACTGATTATGAAAGCAATCTCCACTTAAAATACTCCCTATGAATGCATCTCTCTTTAAAATCAAGTCTTTGTGTATGAATGCATATCTGATTTTCTTCTTCTTTTAATTGGTTATTTCATTTCTTAATTCCATGTTGTTTTTATCTTGAGATTTGGTTTACACAATAAAAAAAGGAACAGAGGTTTGTAGTTTCACCCAAATCTATATGTACAACTCTTCTTTCACATAGTCATATATTCCAAGATATTTTTCCCTTCAATTAAAATGTCAGGAAGCCACTCCCTGGCGATGCTCCTTTTTTCATTCAGGTTTTGTGCCTTCCTTCTGAAGTCAAAAGAGGGCTTTTCATTCACCCATTTTCGAAATGCCATCCTTGCTCTACAGAATTAGTAAGGCCATCAGTTCCAAAGCACATTTCCTTTCAGACAGTGTATTTAGCAAACATTAATCATCATATCCCTCCAGGGAGGTCAATTGGCAAATATTTTCTCTCGTGTGCAGATAATTAATCAAATAAAAATATGACTGGGCACTTAAACAAGAGCTTAGCAACTGCCAGCCTGCAATTTTGTGGGCAAACACGCGTATAAAATCTACAGAATATAGCAAAGGGCCATATATAATATATAGTGCTTTGATGACTACTTTTAAAAATAGAAACTCATACTGTAGTAAAAACTGTGATATCTTATCTAAGTGAAATCAGGCACACAGAATAAACCCCAAGGGCAATCTTGAATCTTAAGAAAAAGCTCTTAACTAAATTACAGAATCAGAATTACAGCAAGGGTCCCAGAATTCCTCAGCAAGGCTGACTGGGGAATTGTGAGAACTGAATTTCACACATCTGCAAGGATTAAGAATCACTACATTAGACCATACACACATAAAACACACTCTCTAATAACTTTCAGCATCTTTTTAGACAAGGGTAGTTTAATGCCTAAGCATGAAATCTACGACCATAAAGCTTGCTGGGAATCAAATAATGGCTTGACTATGAACCCATGAAGAGTCAGCTGACTAATGAACCAGGAAGGGAGAAGAGCCATCTTTGTCATCAATGTCTGAAAAACAGGACAATGGAGTGCAACCAGATTGGAACTGCAGCCCCTAATGCTATATGGAGGACAGGGCCTCATTCCAAGCTCCAATGGACGGTCAACTAAATGAGCTAATCAGGATTTAAATATTGGCTCTAAATTGCAAAATACACCTGGAAACAGATTCATTCCAGCCAACAGATAAAGGAGCAAGTGAATTTTGAGGAGGAAATCAGAAAATGACCAGGAGAACCTTCAGCTTCCTTTTGTCTTGGTTCAAGCAGCACATTGCTTCCCTTTTAATTCAGGCTCTATTTAATACTTTTATTTATATTTTAAGGTCCGTGTTGTTTTGTGTTTTTATGTGCCTGTAAGCTACCCTGAGTCCTTCGGGAGAAGGGCTGGGTATAAATAAAATTATTATTATTATTTAAAGGTGAAAAGGAAATCTTTAGGCAAGAATACAATGCAGCCACTTTGATATGGACAACCAATGACTGAAATAGGAACAAGAGGGCAATGTGGAGTGGTCCTTAGAGCTGCACAGCCAACAATCCTTTATAAATGCAGCTCTTTCCATCCAGGGGATTCTCTCCTAACTAGAGGCGGGCCATGTCTTGCTGTTTTTGGTGATAAATTCTGCTTGTGATTTTTGATAGCAAGAATTGGAGCTCTTGGAGCTGCACAAAATCTTTGTAAGATCTTATGGGGGCTCCAGACTATAAAGCCCCCAAAGAAACACCAGAAACATCAAAGTAATCTTGATGTTTAAATGTATTAACATTTAAGAAAGATATTTTTAAAAAAATCCTGGTGTAGAAGGGTGATTGGTCTATTTTTTATGCACATCTCTCCCTCCACCTTTCTCTCCCTCCTCAATCCATATTTTTTCCACTTGATTCCAGCAACTCATTACTAGGTGTGCATAATGCACTTAATCCCCTTACTGAATTAATTCATTTCTAGGTTTACAAAAAAAAATCTGAAACATTAATGAATCAGACTTAATTTCCACACTATTCTGAGACACACACATACAATAGCAATAGCACTTAGACTTATATACCGCTTTACAGCCCTCTCTAAGTGGTTTACACAGTCAGCATATTGCCCCCAACGAAGTGGGTTCTTGTTTTACTTACTTACGAAGGATGGAAGGCCGTGCCAACCTTGAGCCAGTCAGAATTGAACTGCCAAACTGCTGGCAGTTGGCAGTCAGCAGAATTGGTTGCAATACTGCATTCTAACCACTGCACTACCATGGCTCTTACAATTTTAAATTTCATATAGTGTGAGAAGGTAGACAGTAGGTCTTAAATAAACATTGTTCCACATTATCCAAATCCAGGGGGGGATACAAAGTGCAATCTTGCATTTAAAAACGATTGTCCACCCCAGATCTTAAGAAAGCTTCACCTTCTGAATCCCAGAAGACATAGAAAAACCAAGGGAAAGCAAACATGATAGGGAGGGAGAGAGAGAGAACTGACTCAGAAAGATGGGATTAGTTCTCGATCTATGGCCTTCACAAAAAAGGATGATGTTTGATGTTCCTCAGTTGTTCTCCTTCTGTTCCCTTCATTTTCCATTGGCAAAATGTCACTTCCCACTCCAACGGCCCCATGAAAGATTCATTGGCAGAGCCAACACCTTGCTGAAATGCAGACAGCCGCAGTCACTCCATTTAATAAACATTTAATTGGCTTCATCCATCAAGCATCAAAGCCCCACAAGACTCCACTTGCCATTTACACTTGAATGGACAGGCAAGGAGGTGGCATGCTTGATCATAAGCAGGGGCAGTAATCCTCCCCCTCCCTCGCTCCCCACAGAATAGCCTAAATTAGACTGTAGCTTTGTTATTTTCTTTTTGGAATGGGAAGGGAAGGTAATGTGGTACAGTCTAGGAATGCTAATCTGGGCCTGGAAATTTCCAAGTACTGTATAATCTTTCCCTCAGTTATGAAGTCTACGTTGAGCCAGCTGCTCCTTCTCAACATAATGTACAGTACATAATGTACATATAGTACACAATGTACAGTGCCTCACAAGATGTTTGTGTTGTTTGTTACTCCATTTTAACTCCTCAATACAAACAAATAAAATAAGTTCAGCCCTAGGCATGACTACTTGGAAGTTAGCCCTCCTCCCATTTTGGAAATACCGCCCCAAGGGAAGACGGTTGTGGTGGTGCAAATGGTCAGAATGCAGTATTGCAGGTTAATTCTGCTGACTGCCAGCAGTTCGATTCTGACCAACTCAAGGTTGACTCAGCCTACCCTTTTTCTGAGGTTGGTAAAATGAGGACCCAGATTTTTGAAGGCAGTATGCTGACTCTGTAAACTGCTTAGAGAGGGGTGTAAAGCACTATGGAGTGGTGTATAAGTCTAAGTGCTTGTGTTCTTGCTCTTGCTCTTGCTTGCAGACCAATGGACTTTCCTTCTTTCCATTATGTTACTGGATACAAGCATGACCAATTCCTGACTTGGTCGGGGCTTATTTATCATCCCATTATAATAACAAGGCCTCATTTCAGCAGCTCCATGCCAGGGCTACTAAGAAAAATTAGACATCTTTGCTGGAGAAAAACCCAGCAATGGAATGCATTCCCACTAGAAATGATAGCGACTGCCAGTGTAGGCATAGAATAGTATAAGAATGGCTATTAGCTGTGATAATAGTTCAATAGCATATGCGTGAGAGAAATGAGAGAAGGCTCACCTCCATGACCCCTCTGTAAACAGGGGAACAAAAAATGTGAAATAATGACCAATTAAAGATCCTTTGCAACTGAGCTCACAAGTGAGTTAATGAACTTTGCAAGCTCCTACTGGTCTTCCTTCCTCCACCAAGAAATCTTAAATATGATATTCTTCTTTCAATATGGCCATTCCTTGTCATCCTTACCTACATTTAATGTTAGGGTCTCACAGGATCATCCATAAAATCCCATGATTACAGGACTCAAAAATACAGTTGCTGGAGTGGAAAATATATCCTTTGAGATGAGAAGGATGCCACCCACGGTGTTGGGGAAGTCGGAGCTGTCTGCTAATTATATACTCAGAAGCGGGAATGGTGATCAGCCGGACTGACTCCATCAGCATTTGCAATCCACTTGCTGATTTATATAAAAGTTCTTCGCACACAATTGCTTATCTTTTCAAAAAATAATTTAAATGCCACAAAGGAATTTGGCAAATAATATTCATCCCAGCCTTTTTATATACTCCAGGAACTGGCATTCTTTTGGGGTTCTAAGGTCATTGCATGCTCTTGTCAAAATTGCCCCAAATCTCATGAGATTTTAGAATTCTTACCCTGAAAACTTAGGAGACTTCATGCAATAAGTTTGAAACTTCGCAAACTTTCCCACGAGGCTTCAATAATGCTATCATCTCCCAAAGGTTGACAATATAGTGAGATTTGGATATGTGATAGTATCGCAGCTAGTAAAAAATAAACTTTAAAAATAATGTTGCTTGGCTGGGTGAGACATTCTGCAAGTTGAAGTCCACACAAGTTCAGGGTTGAGAAACACTGATCTAAGGTAGCATGCGACAGTCTTCTTTGCATGAAGAAAACATCCATGTTTTGTTCATGATAGAACAGCTATGACTTGACATGAAAGCCTAAGTGGAGGCAATAAACTTGGAAACCACAGTTTCATCCATAACAATAATTTTTGCTATTGCTGTCAAGTAAATACCTTTGCAAAGTAAGATGTTTTTATTTGCTTTGAAAAGCAAAGGGTTCTTACAACCAACCTGTGTACATGTACAAGGATGGCAGGGACGAAATATTTAGTTGCGCTCCAAAAGGGCTTTGAAAGCCATCTGAGGAGCAAAAAGTCAATGAATGAAGCCTTTCTCTGGAATGATGTAGAAAGGAGATGTCTTGCAATCCTTTAACTGTTACACATTTGGTATGCGAAGCCCAGCCCTCATTTGTGGTGGTGATCGAGAAGTGGGAAACGCTGCAGCTGTTTAGCCGTTCCATGTGGCCTTGGGTGTTGGAAGTATAGACGCCTGACTAAAATGACAGACAAAAATGCTCTTCCCTCCCAAGAGCTATAGGGAGGGTAACAGAGTTTGGAAGGGGTGTTCCTGTTGCAGCTGTTCCATTTGGCCCTTGCCAGGCAGTTGGGGAGAAGGTCACCAACAGATACTTTTCCACCGGGTTGGGGGGGGGAGAGAAAAGAGAATATGTCAGAGAGAGAGAGAGTGAGAGAGGGAGGGAGGGAGAGAGACAGAGAGAGACAAAGTCAGAGACACAGAGAGAGAGAGAGGGAGAGAGAAAGAGACACACACACACACAGAGAGAGACAGAGACAGAGAGAGTGAGTGAGTGAGAGAGGAAGGGAGGAAGAGAGACAGAGAGAGACAGAGACAGAGACACACAGAGAGAGGGGGGGAGAAAGAAATAGACAGAGAGAGAGACAGACAGACAGAGAGAGAGAGAGGGTGAGACAGAGAGAGACAGAGAGAGACAGAGAGAGACAGAGAGAGAGAGAGATCTGAATATCGTCAACCTTTTTCCTCTGCTCTCCATTCATTAAATTCAAAGCCAATCCCACCCACTCTTGAATTACTGTTAATATGGTAATAAACATTCCTAGCATAACAATATGATCTCTGTCTTATTTTGCCTTTCAGTCTGTTTCTCTCTAACAGACTGTCTTTCTGTTCTCGCTGTGTCTTCCCTCGTAAGCTCATTCAACAGGTCTAACTATATATCACCCAAAAAGACGCATACTTTCTCACATTTATATATACGCACATGCTAGTAAAAGCTTCTCTTTTACAAACAATAGAGTCACATTCCTGACTGCTGTCAGGCACCCTTTAGGGCCGAGTTAACATAAAAATGTTTATAGATGCTCAAGAGGGGTCTGGGCTCCTAGTAACTTCCATGTAGATTTTCTGAGAGAATGGAAATTGTTGGGGCATAGAATATAGAATAACAGAGTTCGAAGGGACATTGGAGGTCTTCTAGCTCAACCCCCTGTATCATTTCAGATAAATGGTTGTCCAGTCTCTTCTTTGAAAGCCTTCAGTGACAGAGCCCTTATAACTTCTGAAGGCAAGCTATTTCATTGGTTAATTGCTCTCACCATTAGAAAAATTCTCCTTAATTTCCGGTTGCTTCTCTCCTTGGTTAGTTTCCACCCATTGTTTCTTGTCTTGCCTTTTGGTAGGAGCCTCTCAAATATTGGAACAGTGCTGTCATGTCTCCCCTAGTCCTTCTTTCCATTAGACTAGACATAGCCAATTCCTATAGCTGTTCTTCTTCATACATTTCAGCCTCCAGCCCCCTAATCATTTTTGCTGCTCTTCTTTGCACTCTGCACTCTTCCCAATTTTTGTATGGAAATCGCCTTCTTCTGGGGTGCTTTTTTCAAGTGCCCCATGTAATGTATTCCTAAGATATTTTGGTTGTGTCAGATATAATATCACCTAGACTTACTTGGGTTTTGGGGGATCAGCCAAGAGGGGATAAATCTGCCTTCTGACCTGGCATATAAAGAGGGAAAACATATTCTATTGTGCATGTCCACTTTACATTCTGCAAAAGTATGCCGTGCAAACCTGATACCAAGGGTGAACAATCCAAGGCCTCAGAGCCGCAAGTCTGCCATCACCTCCTTTGTCGTGTTCATGGATTCCTCTCCAGAGACAAGTGTGCTAGAAATTAGTAATAGAGTTTCCAAACTCTGAGGCACAATGTACCCCAAAACCAGGAACAAATCTGGGTGTCCTTTGGAGCAGCTATGCTGGCTAAGGAATTCTGAGAGTTGAAGTCCACAAGCCTTAAAGGGACCAAGGTTGGAGACCTCTGCTTTGGAGGACAAAGGTATCAAGAACAGCCTCCAGAATTCCTCAACCGATGTAGTCATTGCTGGAAATCTCCTTCTCCTTCTCCTTCTCCTTCTCCTTCTCCTTCTCCTTCTCCTTCTCCTTCTCCTTCTCCTTCTCCTTCTCC
>JANHFO010009189.1:230171-243108 GCA_032468095.1 Pareas carinatus | reverse complement strand
TCCCCGTGCTTGCTATATCGCCGCTTTTTAAATTCTTTATGGGGAAATCATTTTAAATTTATTTGAAAAATACCCTTTATCACGCAGGTTTAAAGTAGGGAGTACCTTTTTACAGATTTAACTCTTTCTTGACTGGTGCAATCTTTTAGCTTTAATCTCTTACCGTCTGTTGTTTCTTGACTTCTATGGATAGCTGTTAGTCTCGGCGTTCCGTGCTGCTCCTAATAACACCATGTTGCAGGCGCAGTTTCTCCCGATGGAAGAAAGGGAGATGAGTAGCTTTCTTCGTATGGATTGCTGTCCGTTGCGAAGCGCTTCCCTGCCTCCTTCTTCGGATGCCTCTCCAGGGCGTCGTCTGGCACTTTAGAGTGCCTCCGAATGGGGGAAGCAAGACTTCGGCAGCTGGAGCATCAGCTGCCTCATCTTCATTGGAGAAGGACCGGAACCGGAAGTTGACGTAGTAATCTAAATGGACTCTTCAAACTCAGTGATTCCATGATTCTGTGATTGAGTTTATTTACACTGAAATTTCTCATTTTTTGCAGTTTTTTTAAACACTTAATAGAATTTTAGTTAAGTGACCAATGGGATGTTCCTAACATTAATAAACTATAGCAAGATATTTACAGCTCAGATTCCACTGAACCCTCTTTTTTCTATGTGATTGTGCTATTTTGCTAGATTATTACTTAGACATTTGAGGAATATTGTTACTAAAAACAAACAAAGCTTTGCATATAGTAGCTTAAACTCAAAAACATTTTCATAATCCTTTTTAAAGGTTATGGAAGCAGAGCAGACAAAAACTAGAAGTGAACTTGTACATAAAGAAACAGCGGCCAAATACAATGCTGCCATGGGCAGAATGAAACAGTTGGAGAAGAAGCTGAAAAGGGCTATCAACAAATCCAAGTATGTTTAAATCTCCAAGGGATTATGTGATGTGATTATTGAGTGATTTTCTGACATATATAAATAGAACTATGAGAAACCATGGGAAATGTCAAAGGCAGCCTTGAATCATAGACTCCTTTCAAATGGCCAATACAAGACAAATGTAGTAAAGCGTCACAAACAGGAAATAAATATTATGGGATCATAGCTCAGCAGTAGTGTGTAATTTAGCACAAATCATTTAGATGTGTGATTCAGTGCACACAGTTTTATCTGTTCTTCATAAAATCTTCTGTCAATCTGAATGAACAATTACGAGTTCTCTGGACCAATGGTTTTAAACTTTGGTTTGTTCCATCAATAAAAGCTTAAACAGTGGTTTAACCATGGTTTTAAAAAGTAGTAGTTGCCTGAAAAACCACAGGAAAACTGCTTATGGCTTAGCTACTGTAAAAAAGACCTGTTTGGTGAATCCTGACTGGCCCTGATATTTGGTGCTTTATTTATCAATTTGAGCTACTACCATCTTATGCTTGGAATGCCTTTCAGGATGGTTTAAAAGCATCTCTTAGTCAAATTATATTAGCAGCAAGATTGTTGCTCAAGACTAGTAAAATGAAACCATTACACTATTTTAATAGTTTTCCTCTTACAATACAGCACTGTGTTAGATAACGATTTCCCAGTCTCTGTTAGACTGCAACAATGGAATGATTTAATCCAAGGGCTTTCAGATTCTGGGTCAGAAGCCTCTGGGAAGTCCTGAGCAACTGGGCAAAGTGGATCAAGTTTCATTTGAAGTTGATTTTACTTATACAGGCAGAAAATTTCCAACATTCCCCATACCTTCATTCCTTGCTGTCAGACACACTAGGTAGATTAGATCAAGAAGACCACTCCACAGGAACTCTAAAGCTACTTTTATTGAGACTGACTATAATAACAGAATCTTGCAAGTTTTACTTTGTTTTACTTCTCCCTTCTTCATACAATTTAATAAATTAGGTGTCTATTTGAATCACTTCTGAACGTTATGTAGACGTTCTGAACTTAGTGTTTTACTCCTCTTTGCCTTGACAGTGGAGTACCTTGTATATCTTCATCAACATCATTGTTCTTACTCTCGAAAGTCTAATAAGCAATTTGAGAATCTGTGTGCTGTCAAATATAGGTTAAATTTAGTTAAATTTAGGTGTATTTATCCATTGCCCAACCCCAAGTCCAATGAAATTATTAATTTTTTGGGTGGGTAGGAGTGTCACACAAATTCATTATTACAGTATTATGGTATGTTTTGTATAAACAAATTCCACATATTGAAGTGATAGGATGGCTAGATATTTCTATATCAACAGAATGGTAGATGGCTGAATAGATGGGAATTAAAAGGGACTGCATTGTTCTTTTACCAGTAATAATGCTATTATGTTCCCATCCTTATAGGCCTTATTTTGAACTCAAAGCAAAATATTATGTACAATTAGAGGTATGTACTTTTTATTTATTTAATTAAGATAAATATATATAAATAAAAATATAAGTAGTTCTGGATTGAGTTATGTAGTTCTTAATACTCTCTGTGCTTGGTTATTTGTTTGCAAAATATTTCATTACCCAACTACCCTGTTTCCGCGAAAGTAAGACCTACTTACATTTTTGGCTCTCATTGAAATATAAGGCATCCCCCGAAAATAAGATCTCTCTGATAATAAGGCCTCGGACCTTCAGTTCTGAGCGGCCTCGGTGGAAAAATAAGACATCCCCTGAAAATAAGACCTAGCGCATCTTTGGGTGCAAAAATTAGTATAAGACAGTGTCTTATTTTCAGGGAAACACGGTATCTTCATTTACCTAAGTTGTGCAAATGCAAAGGAGCCTTGCTAGTGCCTGATAGACTATCAACTTTTATTTGAAGACATGAGCTTCTGCATTGGACAAACCCACAAAGCTTAAGTTCACAGGAATTCCCAAAGCTGGATGAGTTCATTCAGATCATCAGCTTTCACCTTCTTCTCAAAGCTGGAATCCAAATTAAAGCTTCCCACTCAGAGTTCTACCTGGGCTCAGCTTGAACACGTCCAATGAAAGGAAGCTCACCTGTTCTCTGATCATTGGTTCCACTGTCGAACTGTTCTTACTGCTTAGATGTCTTTCTAACATTCAACCAGAACATGCCCCCTTTAACTTATATCTGTATTTCTGTGTCCTACATTCTGGAATAATTAAAAAATCCGTCCTGAAGTCCTTCTGCATGACATTCTTCAAGGATTGGAAAAGTGTTGTGATGGTATCCTGACCTCATTTTTTGCAAGGGTGAACATATGCATCCTTTTAATCTCTTTTAGGAGTCAGTTTTAATTCCAGAATCATCTTCATGGCCCTTCTCTGGACCTATCACAATGTCACAGCCACAGATGGAAGCAACCTTTATCTTCTGAAAAGCAATCTCAGTAAATGGGATAAAGCAAGTAGTGGGCGGGATTCAAAGTCAAAGTAGAAAGAGAAATAGGCTTTCCTTTTAGTGTTGCTTCTTTTTGTCCTTTCTGATACCACTCTTCCTTTCTCCCTTCTTTCCTTTTTCCTTCTGCTATCCTCCTCTCTCTCTCACCCAAACAGGAACTACTGGAAAGGAACATATAGCTCTTAATAGAGATTGAATTGATCTGACAGTATGACAATAGCAATACAACAGAGTTGGAAGGAATCTTGGAGATCTTCTAGTCCAGGGATGGCGAACCTTTTAGAGACCGAGTGCCCAAACTACAACCCAAAAGCCACTTACTTATCGCAAAGGACCAACATGGCAACACGTGTCTCCCGTGGCCATCGGTGGCCCTCTGCGACCCCCCCATAGTCATCAGTGACCCCCCATGACCCCCTGTGGCTGTCAGTGCCCCCCATGGCCATGGGCACACACAGTCCGCAGCCTTCGACAATCTTCAACCCCCCCTCACACACCCTGCCACCGTCAGCCTCCCCCAGTTTCTGCGGCCTGCTGTGAGCTATGCTCCCCTCCAACCTAGCTCTTCTCCTCTCTCATCTTCTCCACAGACTCCGTGCCGCAGTTGAGCCACCCACCTTACCCCAGACCGGGGAGGAAGGAAGCGCTCCCATTGGGCTGCTGGGCAGAGGAGTGGGTGATGTCAAAAATGTCCGCGTGGAGAGGGGGAGGGGAGCCCCACATTCCTCTGACTTTCTAGTAAAGAAATCTCTGCTTGCATGCTCACAGAGAGGGCTCTGAGTGCCGCCTCTGGCACCTGTGCCATAGGTTCGCCACCACTGCTCGAGTCCAACCTCCTGTTCAAGCAAAAGACCCCATATCTTTCTGGGAAAATGGCTGTCCAATCTCTTCTTAAAAGAGATTGGGCAGCCTCCACAACTTGTCGAGGTAAACTTTTCCATTGATTAATTGTTCTCACTGTTAGGAAAATTCTCCTTATTTCTAGGTTGGGTATCTCTTGAATACATTTCTATCTGTTGCTTCTTGTCCCGCTTCAAGTGCTTTGGAGAATACATTGACTTCCTCCCTGTGGCAGCATAGATCAGTTTTAAAATTAGAACAAGGACTGGATGAAAGTTGTGTAAGACTTGTATAGGGCCAGAGACAAGTTGCCCTCTCCTATATAAATCAGCAATATTCATAACACAACAATGTTATGTTTAGTTTCTCAGAGAAACTAAAATTCATAGCAAACCTCTCCCTGCCCCATGATGATGCTGGAAGACAACAGACCAATGGAGTCTCACTTTGTGGCAAAGAACCTACTTTGCCTAGGTAAAATCCTACGATCAATCCTTAATCATTCCAGGTATCTTATAAAACTTGGAATCCATTCTATCAATCTGAAGACCTTCTAAATTCCAATTCCATAGAAGGAAGCATCCACATTACCTCCTCAGAGTTTTCAAGCCACATACTTAGGACTGAAAAGGGAACCACTGGAAGGTTTTGGACTGAGGTCAGGCTACATAGTCCCATTGGAGTTCTTTGGTGGCTTTAATTCTTGGCCTTTGTTAACAGTCCTGAGGATCATGACAGCTTGGAATCATTGGATGTAATTCGGTCAAGAGGATAGGATTTGAATGCCACTAAAGCCCCAAGATCCGGCCTTTGATGGACAGCAGCAGCTGTTGTCTGGTCCATGCCAGCTGAGCTAATGACACCAGCCGGATGTTCCTTTCTGTGCTGCAGTTGAAGGTAGAGCTAAAATTAAACCCAGCGGGCATACGACTTGGCACAGTCCTCTGCAGCTGTGAACAATGAACACTGCCCACCATCAGACACACAACCCTCACCTTTGAGTTTTATATTTTCAATAAAGCTGATGTCCAAGGCTCAAAGATATTTTTGAATGGTCCTCTCTCCAAGGCTTGGGAGCTCTACTCCCTAAATGATGTCAAATGAACTGGGATGCATGCAGTGCTCAAAGAGACTACCTGGTGATTTCATCTAATGTTTGAAAAGCAGATTCTGGGATTAAGACATTTGCGTCAATCCTTTATAACAATGTCCCCCAGCCTCTTGAGCACTGGGGACTGGTTCCATGGAAAAATATTTTTCCGTGGACTGATGGGGATGTGGTTTCGTGTGCTGCCTGCATCCTGTGAATGGGGCTTGGTTTATTTGTGCAGCTCGGTTGCTGGCATTTGGCAGACTGATGCCGGTCCATGGATGGGGGGAGCGGTTGGGGACCCCTGCTTTATAAGATATTGTGGAGCTCCATGACAAAATACACATTTGAACTCCTCATCCTACATGGCCATTGTTACTTCTCTCTGCATCCTATCATCTTTTCTCCATGGCTGATGGTTGATTGAAGCCATTGGCCCAATAAAGGGAAGTGTAGGGAAACACAAAACTGAAATAAGTCCTTGGGTTGCAATTGAACTGATTAATTATAATATGTTTCCCCTTTCATGTGAGATAATAGGAGAGTTCCTCTCTGAAGAAGCCAAGTTTGAGATTTATTTATTTTCTTAGAAGCATCTGCACCATTTTCTGTAACATCCCTAGATATTTATTACTCAGAGATATTTCTTCTGCCTAATAACTAAGACCTGTATCCTAACTGGAAATAATTAACCAACATCAAATCAAAGGAGGTTTATCTCAGGCTAAATGAAGACATGGACACCAAGAATGTCACTCATGATATTTTTTTATCGAAAAGCTTCATTGGCTGATGGTACCAAAGGACAACATTTTGAAAAGGTGCTACCAGCATTGTGCTAAAGCTGCATCAGCTAATCTACTGGTGACTTTGCTTTAACTCTCTCAGAACTAAGTTCAGGGAACAAACACCACAATTGCGATCTTTATGGAATTTTTCATTATGTATCATTCAAGTCAAGGACTGCACAGGATGACTTGATCAGGAAATGGTGGATCTCCAGTATTTGTGATATATGAAGCTACTGCAGGTTGTTTACACTGGGACCATTTAAGCCACATTACAATGGCAGCAATTTCTTGCTCTGATTCTTAGTTCTGTCCCATGAAGATACAGAGAGCATATGAGAGAATAGTTAGACAGCTGATGTCAAGAGCTAGTAAATCAACCTTAATAGAGGCTATAAAGCCGAAGGGTTTTTCAAACCAATCTACAGGCCCAAGTCCAAGAAACACAGTAAGAGACTCCGGATAGGTCAAGCTACAACAGTGATCCAGATGAAGGTTGAGATATCCATGGAAACTATTCATAGTCAAATGTTCTGAATGTTCAGATGAGCTAAACTGAATGTTATCTTCAGCAACAGCCTTAGCCTTATAAAATTGTCAGTAACTGGCATTGCCTAGGCTCAGCTGGTACTCATCATGGGTCTTACTCCATAGAAGTCTCTCTTTCCCAAAAACCCAATCCAGCTGAGTTGTTCAACCTTCTATTCCTTCACTTGGCAACTGTGACATAGTGTTGGCATCAGAGCTGCATCTGGAAGATATTTCAGGGATTAGGGACACTTTTGTTAACATCTTAATCTGAGCCCATGGTCCAAACAGGCAATTCAATTTCCTCGTCCCTACATCTCCTCCTCTAAGGAAAAAACCCTTTATTCTTCCAAAGGAAAATTCATTTTTGATTTATGCATATTATCTTGCAGGTAATTTGCAATTTGCTTGGGAACTTGGTTGGCATCAGCTCCGCTATTCAATTTAAAAACAAAGGGGAAGCCAACTGCAGTGACTCAATATGTCTGTCTTACACCAATAAATGTGTATGTTTTGTTGCTGGTTCTAGTCTTTGCTTCTCAAAAGAGAGCATTAATGTCTGTGATGAAATGAAAATAGACACGTTATGCATTGCCCATTTTAGCAAAAATTATTCCTCACTGAGCATTAGTAGCAGATTTCATCAAAGATCAGGCAATGTGTAGGCTTGTGTAGAACTACAACAATTCCCACAAAGGTTGCAATTATCAGACCCATCTATTTCAGAACCATGTTCCCAAGTCTTTCTCCCCCCTTATTGAAGGGGGTTTAGGTTCTTTTGCAAAATAGCAGACTAGTTTCTACAGCTACTGCTATTTGGAGCCTAATACATCTTTGCCCTATAGATAACAGGTGGGCTAATTTATGCCTATCAAAGAACTTTGCTTTGCATATGCAGGCAATTTTGATTTTGAACATTGGGATTTATACAGCCCCAGTTTCACAATGCTTAGATTTTTTTTTCTGTATATTGTGACCCAAAAAATAGTTTATCCCTCCTGGTTCATTATAAGAAAGATGTCACATTGGAGCAGCTCAAAAACAAGATTTCTCCTAGGCTCATAACAATTTGTAAATGATCCTGTTAATCTACTTTGCAGAAGTACAATAACTTTGCATTCCTCATTTTTGTAGCGTGTAGATATCATTGTAAGCCTCATCACCATTTTCTCCCCTTCTTTGAGTTCCCAACAAGATTTCATTCAGAAGAAGCTGCAAAATGGTCTACCTTTTTCTACACAGTATAATATGTACAAGGGAAAAAAATCTATCTCTTGGTCGCTCTGAGGGCAGGGTTTACTTCTAACTCTACTTGGTCAGGGAAAGGGCAATAGTAAGGCTACTTGCTATCAGGGGCATCCACAAAGTGGCTTAAAGAATCAAGTTGGCAGCTTTGATAGCATCATTTCTTGAATGTTTGGTCCCTACATACTCTGTGATTACTTTGAACCCCTCTATTTGTCTCTCCCTCCCCTTCTTTTTGCTCCCCAATCAGCACACTCCAATTTCAGGCAGTTTCACAGTATGGTTTATTATCATTATAAAACTCAATGAACCTCTTGGAGACTTATGCAATGCCCACCCATATCACACAACCAAATGGACACATGTATTTGTAAGATAAGATGCAGGTCCTGGGAACAGATCATAATAAAAACATAAATACCAAACCACCACTTTTTTTCCAAAGGTCTTTGTAAGAGGGCTAGGCAAGACTCTACTGAAAAGATGTGAAAGCTTTTCCTTAAATAAGGCTGAGTAAGACAGAGTCACTGTTCTATAACATGCATTCTGAAGTCTGTACAAGAGTAACCACCACCTAGGCCAAGATCAATGGAGAGTGATAGAGTTCCTTCCATTTAACTCATGGCCCAAGAGAAAATGTTGAGACACTGAGTTTCTTCTCCTTGGTCAAGCATAACAATTTCTGCGGCTGAACCTTCTTCTATATTGGAGCCTTAATCATTGACTCCAGTTATGCTACTGAAAATACATTAGGCATCCCCAAGTGATGACATACCATCAAAGACATATTTCCTCCTAAACACAGTTTAACATACTGTAATTCCTTTGTTCAAATTACAGTGTTGTCCTCCCCATCCCCTTCACACACACACACTTCCACACAATAAACTATTATGTGTTTTAGCCTGATGATTTAAAATAATGGCTGGGTTCCTTACATGGAACAAATGGCACAATTCCAATCTAAGCAAGTTTTGTAAACCCATCCACTCATTCTGTCATTTCATTCTAGAAAGTACAGTGTTTCAATATTACTTATCTGCCTATGTGATAAATTATAAGAATTACAGTACTAACAAAATGAGAAACCATGTTTACGGAGATTCTCAATCATCCAGGTCATAGTTGTTCCAAAGGTGCTTTTCCACAAGGCAACTAAACTTTCTAGGTTGTTTCTTTGAAAACAATCAGAACTGAAGAGGCTTCTTGGATGTGAAGCGAAACATTTTCAAGGAAAAATCAAGAAAGTCCAGTTGTCTTTTGGAAAAGGAGCTTTGGGACATTAAGAAGAGCAAAGTAATAGAGCATTAAGCCAACAATGAATAAATAACAATAAATATGAGATAATAGGAGAAAGAAAAGGAGGTAGATAACATTTTTAATGGGGAGGGGGAGAAGAGATTATTTTCATTAGATGTTTCTTCCACATTGGGGGACTCTACTACTGCACTACGGATGCATATTAGAAGGCTGCTATATCAATATCAGAGTATAAAGTTCATGTTGGCTTATAAAAATGTAGGCAGTTCCTAGTTCCTCAAGATAATCTGATCTTGAGAAATTCATGGCTTTATAAACCAACAACAACTTGGCATTGGTTCATAGCAATTATCAGCCAGGGCAGATTTTCCAGCACGACTTCAGCACTAGTTAAAGTCTCCAAACTGTTCTCAAGGGGAGCACCCCAAAAATCCTTTTTAGTCTTATGAATGTAGGGGCTACCACAGCAAGAACAGTGTAGTAGAGAAGCTGTAATCATGGAACAGCCAAAGCTGTTAAGAAATGCTTTTCACCAAAGAGGTTATTTGAGCTGCCAACGAGAAAGAGAATCTCTGTTTTTGGAAAGAGAGCGCTTACATTCCAGATAGCATGTGCCCCTTAATTCCAGAAGCAAAAGGCAGTTGTCTTTCCCACAAGTGTTCCATGGAGAAGTTCTGATCACAGTTGTGTAAGACAACAAGAAATGTTTGGGGAGTGGTGGGGATAAAGTGGTTTGGCACCACTGCATTACAAGCTTCTGTGACCTATGGGCCTCTGCTGGAACATGTCATAGACGATTTATGATGCCTGGTTGCCCGGTCCAGCCCATTGTTGAAAACACATTTGGAATGTGACCTTGCAGTGTGATGAGAAAGGAATTCCCATTGTCACTGCCACCCCTTCGAGGTCCAATTAGTATTATTATTTTTTATTATCCCCATTTGTCACAGAGGCCTTGAATAGACAGTTGTTCCTGGGAAAGTTTTTGCAGTTTTTTAAATTGTTAAACAACAATAGTGTGGTGTATTGTATTTCTTATACTTTATTGTTATTTTAATGTAGCTTTTTTGGTTTTCTTGAAGAGGATGTCTTTAGAGGCCAGATCTTCTCCTGCCAATCTCACTACTAATAGATTGGGGTGTCAGATGTCCACTGAGGGAGATAAAATTCTGTTGCATGGGGAAGTAAAGGACTTGTTTGCTTTCTATTCTTTGCTTCTAAAAAATAAGCTGATTGACCTGTCCACCTGCCAACTCCTACTGTTTGGGCAACCCATCAGATTCCCAGTGGCCATCCATCACCGTATTGAGCACCATTCCTTTTCTGTGATTTGGCAGCCCACAGCAAACCCATTCCTGTTTATTTATATCAAGCAATTCTCATTTTTTAGAAAAGAAAACATTACCAAGCCCCATTCCCAAAAGAACTGAAATGCCTTCTATAACAATAATAATTAGAAATGCCTTCTAAAACAACAATAATATCAACCATCATTAATAACATTAAAATTCTAGGAAAGACAGCTCCTGAATCAGCAAAGAGCAACGGAGTCACTAAAGCAAAAAAAAAGCCCTCCACTGAAGAACTATACACTGCATGAGCCAAGAAGAGAGCTGTAAAAATAATTATTGTCACATCCTGGACATAATCTGTTTCAACTTCTTCCCTCTGGATGTCGATACAGGGCATTGCAAACCAAAACAACTAGACACAAGGACAGTTTCTTCCCTCGTGCCATCAACCTGCTAAACAACTTTTAAAAAGTGTGGATTTCAACTCCCAGAATTCCCCAGCCAGCATGAGAGTTGAAATCCACACTTTTTAAAGTGACCAAGCTTGAAAAAACACTAGGCTAAAAACTCCTTGAACTCTTTCCTCTGTAGCTTCCAGGTTTGTAGAGTTCGGATGATTGCAATCTGAAGACTCTAGTATGAAAGGAAAAAAACTCCTGGCTCTCTGGTTCCAAGATTCTTTTCTTCTCACAATCTACCCAGAATTCCCACTTTGGGAATCTAAAGCCTTTGTGGATCACAAAGTAGTAGACATTTGCTTTATCTACCATCATAAATTCTACCACTGTTATAGCGTCCTGGACCAGTAACACGAATTAAAGAGATGGTGGTATGAAATTTTTGCTCCTCTTTATAAGATTGGCCTTGAAACCTCTTCTGAAAATTATGGCATGTGTTACAATGCTTCATGATATTTTTAAAACATGTTTATGATGTGCTAAATGCCCATCAATACAGTGCTGGCACTCCATATTTCTCCTTGTCATATGAATTAAGTATCTGAACTTGGTTATGGACTGAAGGAGGTCAACAAACAGAATCTAAACCTTGATAAAAGAGACAATATGGGTATGCATTGGGAAGAGGACTTGCATTTACAATTACATTTACATTCTCTTTGAAAGATTAGGAGGAAAATTCGACCCGGTTTTGTGATATAAACTACGAATGGCCATTGCAATAAAACACATTTCTACCAGATGGATATGACAACAAAGATCTTTCATGTGTAGACATAACATATGTTTTGATAAAATTTCAATCTGACTACTGAATTATGCAATGTGTGAATCTACCCTTGAAGTCAACTGGTTCCAAATATAAAGGGTGGGATTTAGGCTTGAAAATGTTGTTAAGAATAGGTCTTGTCAGTTTAGAAAGACCGATCCTGTTTTGTTTCAAAACCCAACTCAAGCTACTGTTTTTGACCTTTAAATCACTCCAGAGCTGAGAATTCAAGAACTTTGAGGTCTGCATCCTCTCAAGCTAAACCTGTCTCGACAATGAAGTGCTTCCATTGAGGCTTGTGTAGAATGGAAACATCATAACGGAATAAGGTTCTCACACACCACTGGCAAGGCTGGCTCGCCCATGAAGCAGGATGATTCCTTGCCTCAGGAGCAGAATGAAAGGAGGGGTAGTTTATGTAGGACATCAGAATGGTGGTTTATATAGGGCATTAGAAGAATGCTTCATAGAGCCTGATCAGTCATTTCTCAACTATGGTAAATACCATAGGAAGAAATTTGCCACAGCCAACCCGCTGTGAGTTGGCCAATTTGTTGTGGCCAACTCACTGTGGTCAACTTGCCATAGCACAACTCACCTTGGACAAATCACTGCAGGACAACTCACCACACGACAAGAGTTACACTAATATTGAAGAAATGGTGGAATAGAATCATTGAAGAAAGCATGCCAATGGAGGGATAAAATGAAATGTGAATGACAGAAATTAAAATATTTGTAAACAATATTTTAAATAACTAAATTGAAATGTTTTGGGTTTTTTGTAAATAGATTTTATTATTTTCATATATCAACAAAAAACAATGTGCTTACATATTTCCATCAACATCAGCCCGCTGGACATACAATTCAAATTTATTTCATCAATATGTATCATGTTCATTAATGTTATTTCACACCTACTCCTTTCATCTCTTATCCAACCATCTATCCAACTTCTAAGTTCATTTTCCTAAAACTTTCAATTAATTTCATATTTTATATAACATTCTAAATAGATCACCACAAAAATAAATAATAATTTTAAACATCTTAAATCATTTAACTAATATTGTATTTATATAACATCCTCCAAAATTTCAATTTTAGCCCCTTATCAATTTTTCAATTTTAGCTAATGGTCATTTAGGCTCCTATCCTGATTTACCAGTAAAATTCTAGAAATTAAAAATACCTTTATTTAAAATAATTTATCTACCCAGTTGTTTTTTTGGTCTATCTTACATAATTGAATCCGTTTTAAACATCCTAAACCTTTTAATAGTTCCTAATCTTATAAAACCTTCTACTA
>JANHFO010009189.1:190405-206366 GCA_032468095.1 Pareas carinatus | reverse complement strand
TATCTTATGATTGTAATCACAGTTTGTTTATTGTATATATGTAGGTATAGAGCATGTGCACTGGAGACAAATCTTTATGTGTCCAGACACACTTGGCAAAATTAATTCTGATTCTGATTCTTGAATAAAGCTGTTTGTTATGTTCTATTCATTCTACAAGGGAAAACAAGAAAATACTCACTGGATTCTTCACAAAACCTAGATAGTACAATGGAGAAATTGGAAAGGAGAGGCATTATTTATACAAACCATCATCAAATCAGATACTTTCCAGAGATGTGAACTTCAATATCCAGATTAGCCATGGCCATTATTAAAATTCAGGAACCTGAGATTTATCTGGACATCTGGAGGGTGCCAAGTTGGTCTATACTCCTGAAGGTGCCATCCAAAAAGAGTTGCAGTAGAGATACATGTCCTGAAGCCAAATTTTGTTTATGCCCAATGGTCTCTTTAGATGCTGTGGATTTGTGATAAACTGAAATTTCGCTTAGTGCTTTTCATACTGAATAAAGAAACTGAGGCTGAAATGGGACTGGAAATCAATTGAAGAGAAACAAAAGGACATGTTATGAGTCAGTAATAGTTCATGTAAATGTTAAAATTTATATGTTTCATCAGAAACCAGGATACAAATACATAATGAGGGCATTTGTGTAATGTCACCACACATGTGCTGCCATTTTGGTATCGTTGTGGTTTATGCACAGTCTGTGATTCTTATTCTGTATATATCAACTTTATTGTTTATTTATATTTATTATTCCGTTGTCCTGTCACATGCCCTTTCATTTCTTTGAACACATCCCCACATAATTACCCTAAGAAAAAGTATGATCAACCCACTAAAGTTCCCATTTGGTCTTACAACTAAAACCACCCACACAGGACATGAAATACTTACTATCCAATATTCATCTAATACAGGCTCAAGTGATAGAGTTTCTGTATAGGGGACTTTAAATCCCTCAATGGTTTTCATTTATCACTTACACACTAGACAAAGGCAGTCTGAAAGCACTGAATAATTACAGAATCACAGAATCATATTTGGAAATTACTTCAGAAGTCATCTAGCCCAGCCCTGCTCAGTGCCATGTTTGCTAAAACCTTTTTGATGACTGGTTATCCAGCTTTTGTTTGAAGGACTCCAGTGAAACAGAAAATACTACTTTACCAAAGAAAGTATTTCACTGAGTGACGGTTTTCACCCTCAGAAAATTTCCTAAAATTCAACCTCAGTCTGTTTTGCTCCGGGTCTGTACTCCAGAGCAACAATGGACATGTTATCTCTCTCTCCTATATAGCAAGGATTTCATTTATTTGCCATCCAATATAGGACTGCTATCATATTTCCCCTTTTTCTATATATTATGCACACTTAGTTCATTTGATTGTTCCTCCTAAGACTTGGTTTCCAGTCGTCTCATCATTCTTAGCAGTTTTCCTTTAAACTTGCTCCAATTTGTCAAGGCTTTTTTTAGGAATCCAGAACTGGACACAGTAGTGGAGCCTAACTGAAGTAGAATAGAACAATCACTTCCCAAATTCTGGATTCTATGCTTAGGTTCAGAGAGCTGAAAATAGCATTTGCCTTTTAGCCTCTGCTTCATTCTGTTGGCTCATGTTTTGCATGTGATTTACTGGAGTAGCCAAGTTCACGTAAAGTGCTGCCAAGCTAGATCTCCCCTCTCATTTCAAAATTGCTCTCCTGGGGATTATGGGATATAAAATCCATCAAGACTAGAAGGCTCTTGTTGAGAAATTAATTAATAAGACAACTCACTGCTGATGATCAATGTACCAGAAGCAGATGGTGGCTTTTGGTTATCAAAGTCCATTAGGATGGATTCTATTTTCTACATAATGCACACGATTCACTTCTAACCTATCATATTCACATGGAGTTTTTTTTTTAAATTTTAATTTCCATTGGGGCACTGCCCAACACCAGCTGACTCTGAGCAGCTCACAACATAATACCACAAAAGCCAACGTAAACCCAAACAAGATGGATCTGGGCACAATAAACAGACACAAACAAAAAATAATTGCTGCTCCCAAATTGCCATTCCTGAACGGTGATCATCTGGGCCTGGTCCAAAGTTCATTTCAATAGGCCAATTGAGTACATATTGCAGTCTCGTTGACAAGTATCATTGTCGATTAAATATTGTTAGCTACTGCCAGTGTTCTTAAGCACCCTAACCGGCTCTTAACTAAAGGGGTCCATTTGTTTGCCATTTGATCTCTAGTCAGCTGCACCTGTCAGCTAAATCTTTTAGTCCTGAAGATAGGCAAGGTCTAAAATATAGCTGCTGATGACAGAACAGATTCATGTTCTAATCAGATGTGACAGTTTCAGATTGCCTGGGCTGGAGGTACATGCCTGGCAACAGTGGCTTGGGTAGGGCTGCCATTATCTGGGTTGCAATGATACCAAACAACATTAGATGACAACAAACTTGCTTGTACATCTTTGCTGCCATCTGATGGCTCTCCATAATTTTGCTGCTGGTCATGCAAGGCAGACCTACTTGGGTGAGCCTGCTGTTTCTGATAAATCCAGCTCCTCTTTTTCTGGGTCTGGCCTCAAGGTGAAGAATAACAGAAGCCAAACCAGAACAAAAATTGATTTTCAGGTGAATTACTGAACTACTGCAGCTGAGTATATTTTAATTTGTCCTATTCCAGAGAGAACTGAAACACAGATTCTGCAAGTATTGATAAAATGTCATGAAAGTTTTTATAGTTTGGTGATAAACTAGAAAATGTCAACGTTCAACTTTGTTATCTACTTTCATGCTATTTGTTTGTAAATTCGAAGACCTGTACACTCCTACGAACAATCACTAACAGCACAGAAGTTCACTCACTTTAGTTTTGGAAAGCAAAAGTCATGTTTTCGGTGGTTCTGAAACATTTCCTGGAAAACCTATCCAAGAGATGACAGAATAGATGGTGATGGTGATGATTATTATGTTCTCTGTCCATTATTTGTCTATTTCCGACTCGTGCATCATTATTTGGCACTAAATCTGTTTTTCATTTATACTATGTTCTCAACCAATCAGAGATCATGTCCTATTTTCCAAGGAGTGATTTCATTGACAGCTAAAGTAAAGAAGAAGGACTGCTTCCTTTAACGGCCATATGGATAATTTCTGTCTGTAAGAAATCCAATGGCAGATCTTCTTTTGACTCGATATGATAATACAGATAATACAACAACCATAATCGGGATCAGCAATTTAGTTATTAAATGAAGCATTCTCTAATTGAAACCATGACTTATGCTTTGGATTTTGCCTCAGCTTCCCTTAGCTTTACAGACTTGCAAAAGTCATAAATGTGAGGACTGGTCACAAAGTTATTTTTTCATTCCTGATGTAATTGCAAATAATCACTGAATGAGTCAGCCGCTAAATAAGAACTACTTGTAACAGTATTCTAGAATTGCATCGTCTTGTATCCGAGTCATAATCCTCAAGGAAGTTTGCTTATGAGGTCTGTGGAGATTCTCAGTCATCCAGGTCATAGCTGTCTCAAAAGTGTTTTTTTCAAAAGGCAACTGAACTATTTTTGAGGAAGGAAGGAAGGAAGGAAGGAAGGGAGAGGAGGAGAAGGAGATCTATCCTTCCATCCCTTCCACCATCCAGTCATAACTGATGAAGCCTCTTGGATGAGGAGCAAAACATCTTCTTCCTCCTCAAAAACAGTTCAAAAAAAGCTGATTTTTGTGATTGGGCAGCAGAAACTCATTCTTTGCAGTAACTCATTCTTTGTAGGTCCCATCATGCTCCGAGCTGTTAAAGCAGCCTTTATGGACTCAAATCTTATCCAAACCTTATTTTTTAAATCACTTTAGAGTTTATTTTGCTATACTGCTTCTTTAAAATTGAAAAACCTTTGGAACTGCAAGCCACCTGGTGAGATTCCTATTCATCCATTTAAAAGAAAAGAAACTACATTAATTTCAGCTTTGTGAGATCTTTAATTTTTCACATTTTTCTTTTAATCTTTTGAGGGGACTTTCCCCCCACATTTTGAGATAGATGCTTATGTTAGGCTTTGTTTTTAGTTTTATCTGTTTAAAATAATTCTTAATAAAATTATGGAAAAAAAGAAAAACATTTGCTTAAGGAAATGTTGCAGAAATTCACAGGATGGGCACTCTTCTGCCTTTTCAGTTGTTTTCTCCTTTCACAGAGGACAGATGAGAGAATGATGTATCCAGGAATGTTAAAGGTAAAGGTAAAAGTTTCCCTTGCACATGCATGCTAGTCAGTCCGACTCTAGGGGCAGTGTTCATCTCTGTTTCAAAGCCAAAGAGAGCCAGTGCTGTTCGAAGACGTCCCAGTGGTCATGTGGCCAGCATGACTAGACACCTAAGGCGCACAGAGCACCGTTACCTTCTCACCGAATTGGTCCCTATTTTTCTACTTGCATTTTTACATGCTTTCAAACTGCTAGGTTGGCAGAAGCTGGGTGAGTAACGGGAGCTCCCTCTGTTATGCGGCGTTAGGGATTCGAACTGCTGACCTTCCAATCGACAAAACTCAACATATTTATCCGCTGAGCGACCGCAAAGGTTAGAAGCTTTCAAACCGAGAAGTCCACGGGACTTTCTCACTGCAAGGTCTCTGTTGATACCTCCTGCAGCAGCTCCTAGAATCCAGACCTTAATTTGTAAAACAGTTTAAAGCAGCAAGATGGGGATTTTATTAAAGCACCATCTGGTGCTGGTTTGCTTAAATGCTCAAGAGTCATTTATCACCTTATAGCCTGTTGCTCCAATCCCACTGAGACATGGGGACAAAAGGTTCTCGGTTATTGCTCTCAGAAGAATTGTTACTCAGTTCAGAACAGATGAACTCAATTTCCAGGCTGTTAGCCGCAATCTATCTAACTATGCCTCTGCATGGTCATTTTTAATAGGCCAAGATAATTATCGAGAAGCAGAGCATTTTTTTAAACCTACAAATAAAATTCAAAATATTGTTCCAAATGTTTATTTTAAAAAGCCTTTGTTCCTTTTATTGTCCCTCATAAAGTGTTTGCCTGCCAATTAGTTTCATATGCCAGTTACATTTGCTTATATCTTATGCTTATATGTACATGACAAAATGAATGTATTTTAGGATTAGGAATGCATTTTATGATTGCAATCACAGCTTGCTTATTGTATGTATGTAGGAGACAAATTCCTTGTGTGTCCAGACACACTTGGCAAATAGATTCAGATTCAGGTTCAGGTTCAGGTTCAGGTTCAGGTTCAGGTTCAGGTTCAGGTTCAGGTTCAGGTTCAGGTTCAGGTTCAGGTTTAAGTTCAGGTTCAGGTTCAGATTCAGATTCAGATTCAGATTCAGATTCAGATTTTGGTGTCATCTTTTTTCCCCTGCCAGACTTTCTTTAAGTTAGTGTTAGATTTGATAGTGGATAGGGACCCACACTGTAATCACAACAAGGACACCACACTGATTGCTTATGTTCTCAGTGAAGAAAAATGTGAGATTTTAATACTAGTAGTGGGCAAAAAAGGAACACAGGTAAATGTTTTGTCTTTTTAGAATCTTGACAACTCACCCTGTCACCGGATACTTGGATCGCACACTGCCAACCTTCCAGTTGACAAGCCCAGTGTCTTAACCACTAGACCCTCATATCCCTATAATTTGTAAATTATAAATAGATAAGCCCAATTTTCTGGCCCTGCATGCCACATTAAGCCATAGATTAATCAAGCGGTTCATTTTACACAGCACACTCAAAATCTTTAACCAAGGTCAATATTAACTAAGCTTGGCATATTGTTCAAATGCAATTAGTTGGCAATTAAATGACCTAGTGAACCATATCATGTGATCCTAGACCTTATCTGCATTAGGTTCTTGATTTTTTTCTCTACTGGGCGCATCACATGAACAATGAGCTGACTTTAATCCGCTGAATGTCAATATTTTAAATTCAAATTTATATTGAGTTAGTTCATATTTTCTGTGCCTGTGTGGTTTGCGTGATTAGGCACCAGCCAATCTACATTGCCATCTCATCTCAGATCCCAAGGAAGAAACATACGTTCATTTTTGCAATCGATATGTGTCATCCCTATGGGATAAACTAAACCAAGAAACAGACTGCATGTAGGGTTTAAACCTATTTGTTGCCTTACAAATCTTCCTTCTATTTATCAAAGCCATCCTCTTTACTCTTCTCAGAATGAAAAAGAGTCCAATACATCTGAATCCAAGGCCAGAGAATTGCTGCTTCTATACCCTATATGGCCTATGTGATGATATAGTCAGTCCAAAATGGACAGACTTGAAAACAAAACCAGGTCATTTATTATGTGTTCATAACATTTATTTGGTGCTACGTTTCTGCAAGAATCTTTGTAAGTAGATGGTCCTGTTCATACAATATGATTTGCTGGGACAGAATAACAGAGTTGGAAGGGACCTTAGAGGTCTTCTAAGTCCAACCCCCTGCTCAAGCAGGAGATCCTACACCATTTTAGACAAATGTCTGTCCACTCTCTCTTAATCACTGGAGAGTCTGTCACTCTCCAGTGATTGAGCACCCACAACTTCTAAAGACAAGCCATTTCACTGGGGCTAACTATTCTGTCAGGAAATTCCTCCTTCGTTCTAGATTGTTTCTCTCCTTGATTAGTTTCCATCCATTATTTCTTGTCTTGCCTTCTGATGTTTTGAAAAATAGATTGACTCCCTCTTCTTTGTGGCTGGCCTCCTAATATTGGAACCCTGCGATCATGTCACCCCCTGGTCCTTCTCTTCACTAAACTAGAAATACTCAATTCCTGAAACTGTTCTTCATATGTTTTAGTCTCTAGGCCCGCTCATCATCTTTGTTGATCTCCTCTGCATTCTTTCCAAAGTCTCAACATCTTTTTTACATTGTGGTGATCAAAACTGGATACATATTCTAAGTGTAAGGCTTTTTAAAGTAGTACTAATACATCATGTGATCTTGTTTCTATACCTCTATTAATGCAGCCTAGGATTCCATTGGCTGCCACACACTGCAGGTTCATATTTAAATGACTGTCTACTAGGACTTCAACATCCCACATCTCCTCTCACTATTACTGCTATTGAGCCACATTGCACCTAATCTGTACCTGCACATTTGTTTTTTCTTGACTAACAGTAGAACCTTACTTTTCTCACCATTGAATTTCATTTCATTCAAGTCTGTCAAGATCCATCTGTATTTTAGGCTTATTTTCTGGGGTGTTGACTATTACTGTCACTTTAGTGTTGTCTGCGAATTTGATGAGTTCCCCTTCTATTTTCTCATCTAGACTGTTTATGAAGATATTGAAGAGTACTGGGCCTAAAAACAAAAACTTTGGAGTATCCCATTGCTTATTTCCCTCCATGTAGATATAGATTCAGTAAGGACCACATGTTGAGTGTGGTTTGCCGGCCAGTTACAAATCCATTTGGTGGTAGTGCTGTCTAACCCACATCTTTCTAGCTTACTAAGAAGCAGGCTGTGGTCTAATTTGTCAAATGCCTTACTGAAGGACAATAATGGAATGATGAAATAAGCATGCGGTACAGATCTAACCTGGATAACATTGAGATAAGTGAGAAGAAAATGAGATTTATGATTTCTCTGAAATTAAAGTAACCCCATCTGGTCAGTTAAATTGTGCAAACTCCATAATCAAGTCAAAAGTAGTAACATTTCTAAACCTCACTCAGCCAGTGTTTCAAGGAAGAGCTGGCTATATACAGCAGCTAAATCACCTGGCTTCCTCATTACAGTATTCATATCAAAGCTTAACCACACCAAATACACTGCCTAAATAGGTAGCTGCAATGACCAAGCCACTCCTCCTTCTGACAATAAGGAAATACAATGTGATGCAATGAAATCTTGCCAGTATTCCCCCAATGGAAAGGGTTATATGGCGATAGTATCACACTGGCTGGATTGAACATTGTATGTGAATGGAACTAGTCAGTTGTTTAGGATGTGTTCGGTTTGCACATCCTGTTTTGGACTTTGAAAACACAAAGGGGCATGGCCATTATAATAAATCTCACATTGATTTATCCATCCATTAAAGCTTTATTTATTCCCCATGCCACCAGGAAGAAAAGGAACTATTTGAAGCAATATTTTCTCCACGGCGGTATCAAATCTGTAGAATTTTCTTCCTATAGAACCTCGTGTCTTTTCCATCAATGTTCAGACATTTGGCTGCATCAGCTTCTTACCAGAAAGCTTTTAAATTGCTCTGATTACTTTGTACGTATTTTAGCTACTCTTCTCAGATTTCAGATAATGAACTTTTTGAGGGTTTTGTTGAACCCCTGATATGTTTCATACAATCCAATACCATTATCTAATCCTTTTTAATGTGATACAAAACACCACCAGCTTAGTTTTGAAAAGTTGTAGCTTTGGGGCTATTCCAACAGCAATACTCTCCTCTAAATAGTTCGTTGAGTAGGGAATGTTGGGATGTTAACTGTAACCAATGAGAATTGTTGCTATCCTATAAATTAATATTTGCCCTTGCCCAAGATGTTCCCCTCATGACATGTGAGCAATGGAAGTAGCTAATAAATTTCTCTCTCCAATAACATAAATAAAAGTGTTTCTAGTGCTTTCCTATTTCCTTACCCCAGATCCCTTTAAGGGCTAGGGTTAGAAGACAAGCCTTGACTAATCACAAAAGTTCCAAGTGAGAAAAATATGATCAAATGAAAGTCCAGGAAAATGACTTGGAAATAAACATGATGAAAGGATTTCCACTCTAGGCAGGGGGAAGCATCATGAAAGCAATCAGACATTTCAACGATGCCAGGATTGCGGCTGTATCTGAAGGAAATTTAGATTTTTTTTCCCTATTATAAATTACAATACACAATATATTAGACTGAATACTAATTTTTTTTTGCCATCCTCAGCCTAAATACTAATTTGTATTTAAGCAGTGTGTTCTGCCTGCCATTGCTTTCAAACAAATAAACATGCAGTTTGAAACCAATGAATTTCAGTTTGGCAATTACATTCTACAGTGAAAGAATTTTATAGTATTTCCCCATGAAATATTATTTAATTGTTACGTACTAGTCCTCAACCATTAACTATCATATGTAATACTATCTGATATAAAGTACAACAATGATAATACATGACCCTCAGCCTTCATAAACTTTTATTTAGAGATGCAATTTATTTATTTAATAGAATATTAAGCAGGGCATGCCATAAAAATAAATCTATTTAACACCAAACTCTGTAGTTCAAATCCAAAGAAAAGACTAATGCAGTCAACTGCATACCCCTTCAGAGGAATATCCAGGATAGTAGAGGCCACTATTGAGCAGACCATTAGCAGTTAATGTATCAGACAGATGCACCATAGGTTCATTACAGAAACCTGAGTTAGATGTAACCAATGCAGGAATAATATCTTTCATTTGGTTGTATAGATTCCTTTTCTATCGTTGAATAAAGCTCTACTTTGCCTCATATATTTGCCATACAAAGTCTGTTGGCTAGCCAGGAGAATATAGAACCAGTTGATTAGGGCAGCTGCTATCTAGTCCATAGCCCTGTGCTAAAGACAACTTGTACAGCAGGTTTTTCTCTGCCTCAAGCTTACATACCCTTTCTTAGACAAAACTCTAGTGGTCTCTGCCTGAAAATATTGAGAAGCCAGTTTCTTTTAATGCTTCACTGTTTGCTTCATGCCCTTTTACCTCTGTAGTGTGAAGAACTTGAACAAGTATCCTCTATGATTTGAAGAAGCTTACTTAAGTTTCATTGCCTATGGCTGGATCTTCAATTTACAGGCAGTCATGGAAAAAGTCAACTGTTGCATAATCCTCTTAACATTTGGGGGGGCAGTCCCATGAGCGAGTTGTAGAACAGCAACTAAATAAGGGTGAGATATCTTTCCGTTTTCAATGTGGTGGCCTGACTATTGTTGTTTATGACAACATCAAACAAATAGCTCAATAGATTGGCTTCTGCATGCTTTATAAAATCACGAGTTTCAAGGAAATATGAAGTGTCTGTAAGGGAAGTTGCCCTAAAATGTTCAGTCATAACTGATCATGTTAAAAGAAATGAGCAAATACCTATACAACCGACCCCCTAATGTAGCAACAGGGCCCAAGAAATCACAATAGTATTAGAACAGAGTGACTGAAATACTAAATAGCATCACTCCATGGATCAACTTCCAACATTCAAGTAGACATTGGTTTCTAAATATTTTGTTTTGCAGACAGGCATTTCCATGCTCTTCTGTAGAGTCACCTTTGCACATCAATAGGTTTACTATAGTTCATTCATAAATACTCCCTGACTTTAGCAGATGAGCAGGCTGCTTCTTAGTGCACATCTGGTGAAGTGACATCTTGCCTTCCAGAGATGTTGGAGTACAACACACATCTCTAACAAATACAATATGCCACTTCCTCTGGTCTGATGATGTCTGAAGAATCCTAAATTGAGTAAGAAGTGGATATTCTACATCTGGAATGATCTCCCCCCCCTATACGAGTGATTGCTGACCTTCAAACCTTCCGCCGTGCTTTAAAGACCTATTTATTCCAACAGGCTGGCTTGGGATAGCCGCGTCCTTGTCCTCCTGCCTTTAATATTTAAGTTAGTTCATTTTAATTTTATTTATTGGAAATCATTTAATCGCTCCCCTTTTAAATCAGGCCTTATTTAATTATTTTATATATATTTTAATTGTTCATGTTATTGGTGTTTTTACGTGCCTGTAAGCCACCCTGAGTCCTTCGGGAGAAGGGCGGGGTACAAATAAAATTACAATTACAATTACAATGAGAACTTTTTGGAAGGCACAGATTGTTTCCCAAAACATAAAGAATATGTTGTATTGGTGGACAATGGACAGAGAGTGGCCCAAAGGGAAAAGGGGAAAAGTTACCTAGGTTCCTGCCTGGGAAAACCTTTAGAATTGACTTCGCTTCATCTCTACCTATACGGATCTATCAGTAAAGTTATACTCTTGGTAAAGTTATGTCCCAGGAGTTTCTTTTTCTGCTTATGCTAATGGGACCATTGACATTAAGCCAGTTCCCCTAAAGTAACCGACTTGGATTTCACCAGGAGGTCAACAACCTTGAGATATCGACATTTGACAATGAATCCTGCTTAGTCCTTGTTCAGTCCTGCCTTTCCAAAAGCTTTTTGTTGTTGTTAAAATAATAGGAAGATTACTAGAGAAATGGTTTTAGGGTAATCAACTGTGACTTTCTTACCTCAGTTCTGATCTATGCCAAACTGTATGGGAATTTTACCTGGGCTACATCGTTTTGAACTTGGCCATTCCAAATTTTGAAGGGAAATTGGTATTTTCTCCTTTTGTCACATGACTCACTTGGAATAATGGCCAGTGACCATGGTTCCCCTCTTTGATCAATTTGTCTGGCGCTAGTCTTCTCACCATATGCTGGGAAGGAAAAGAAAGTTGCTGAATGGAAAGTCAAAGAAGTTGCAGTCAGAAGGGCTGCTCTGTTATACAATATGTGCTCCCCTAAAATGAGGAATGACATTCTGATAACAAATAGCTTGCTGATAAAAATTACCTTCGAAGTCTATGATGGTCGATATTGTGTCGGACCTGGATGGGAGATGTGTACACCTTTTGGTTCTTTTAGACCTTTCAGGTCTAGTCACAGTATTCCTATGGATTGCCTGCATAGATTAGGCATGGGAGGCACCATTTTCCCAGTGGTTTCATTCCTATCTGAATATATAATCCAGTCAAAGGTCGCATCAAAAGAGAAAGTGAACTTATGGCTTTTCTAAAGTGGGCTATCACTTTTTCTTTGCTATTTATGCTTTACATGAAACTGATGGGACTTCCTATCTGCCTAATTGGTGATAAGGTACATTCAGTGCATTGATGAAACTTAATTGTTCATCTCCATCCCTGACTAGAGATAGCACAGATGTCTTGAGAAAGGATCTGGATGCTATGAGAGACTGGATGAGGAGGAGACTTATGTTAAAGTTGATGTTTTTCTGTAAACATCTAGGTCTTCCAAAAACATTGCTTCTATATTTGCTCCAGACAGATTCTTGTTTTCTCTAAAGGAGCAAGTCCGTGACTTGAAGGTCATCTTGGACTCATGATTCCTGCTTCAATAGCAGGTGAAGGTTATGACAAAGGTAGTCTTTGTCCAATTGTAGTTGTGGTAGACGTTATGGCCTTTCCTGACTAGAAAATCACAGCAAACACAATTCATGCCTTTGTCCCCACATACCTATACTTTATGCTGTAAGTGCAGCTTTGTTTATGGACAATTCAGAAGCCACAACTCATACAGAAATCAGTAGAATAAAACCCACTATTGAAGTATAACGTTGATTTCCAGGGAAGAAATGGCGGACATCAAAACCCTGAGAAAGTAGATAAGTTGGTGGAAACCCAAGTGATGCCAGTTCTGATATAACGGAGAGTGAAAACCATCTGTCAAGATCAAGAGGGCAAGAAAAAAAAGAAAAAAAGTGGGGTCTAAAGCCATTAGCTAAATATACTTTACCAAGCTCAGCCCTCTATTTTCATTAGGCCAATTTCTAGTCATGCAACAGTATTAGAAGCACAGCAGGAATCTTGAAGTACTGAGACAAGAAATTTAGACTGAACAATTTCAAGAGGGGCAAAGTTGGAGGAAGAATCCAGCTGTGCTCCATACAGGAGCTGCACTATTGACTTAGCTTTAAATAATGTGACAGCTGCAAGCATATACTAATAGCTTCTTGTGCAAAAATCTTTTGCAAAGTGATAGTACTCTTTTGGACACTAGATCAAAGGTCACTGGGCCTTTCTGTTACCAGAAGCACAGAAAACAAGAGACTTGCTTTATTTTATACCTACTACATTTATCACCATATATGCGTCTTTAATTTCCTTGCAATGACTGTGGTTTTGGTTTTACCATAATTAGTCTTTCTTGTAAGGCTGTATTGGGATACATAATGTCCATAAGGAATCTTGACAGAAAAAGCACAACATCCACTTAAAGGAAGAAGATGTAATTATCAACTACCTTAGAAAAATACAATTCCATCAAGGCATTTATATGAGCATGAAACAGAAGTGGAGCTAATTTTTTGCCTTGGTTGACTCCCCTTTGTATTGAAATAGCACCTGATAAATCTCTTTCTGGATTATATCTCATCTTTACAGAGATATTGCTGCAAAAACCTGAATAGGAAATAATAAGCAGGATTCAATATTTTCTATCTTTAATAATATTTTGAGAATACTGCTTCTGCAGGACTGTTTTGTGGGTTAAATCCACCCCAGAAAGATTTCATAGATAAAAATAATAGCGAGTTCAGCAAATATCTGATGGAGTTCCTGGTACTATGGTGTTTATGGATGAAATCCTAGCATGAGGACAGAATGACTCATTTATGGCCACATTATGTTTGCAAAGACAGACCACAAAGCATACATCCTTAGTTATTATTGCTGACAAGGGACCCTGTGAGCTATTGCTGGGTTTCAACAATTTCTTTTCCAGTTGATAAATTAATTAATTGGATTAGAAGCCTGGTAAGCTGCTAACCCTTCATGCTGAGCAACTGATTACAATGTGAAGGGTCAGACTTGATGGGGATATTGTATAGGTGGGTGACGTTTGTCAAAATTACTTGGCCCCTAAGGGACTGTGAAAAAAATAATGTAAATAATCAAGATGCTGTGTTGCTTTCAGTTATGACAGCCCTTATCGATATTTTCACTTTTTAATAAATCTTTCTGTAACCGAATGCATGAAATTTAAGAGGTACAGATCAGTTGTCCTTGTTGTCTTAAACATGAATTGGGACTATCCTTACATAGAAAAAGGTAAATGACAGGATAAGGATTTTTTGAAATGGACAGGCATTTACAGCAATATTTAAAACTGAGTATTTGCACTGCCTTTTAGATATGGAATTATAAATATCTCATAATAAAGAAAATAAAGAAGACGACCTTGATGGAGATATGCAGGCTCCATTGCTTTGGTAAAAGAAAGCAAGACATTTTTTTAAAGTCTTCAGTGAGATAATATTTGAAAGTGATCCAGAAAATCTCTCTCTGATACATTGAAATATATGAAGGGAGAGGAGGCATAACACAACCAGACTAGCAGGATTCTGTTGTTATACCAATCTTAATAAAGTAGCTATGGACTACTGGTCAAGCTGATGGACTTCTGGTCAAGCTGATGGACTTCTGATTTTCTGCTCTGGTCTACTAGTGGTGCTGATGAGGACTTACCAGAAGCATGGAACGAAATAGGTATTGACTTGGAAAACAAGGGATACTTAATCAAGTTAGATTATGTTTCTTATTAAACCAAGTTTGCTTTGTTAGTGGATACAACCACAGGGGAATTTATCTATCTCGTGAAGTTCATTTTATCTTGCCATTGGATTCTCTATATTGTCCTGTCTGATGAAGGTCTCCAATTTTTTATGGACATGATTTTTAACTGGTTGCTAAACTAGATGGATGCTCTCATATAAATTCCTACCTGATTATTTCATAGAAAAGAATATTTTAAAAAATGAGGGTGATGTTTCATGGGTACAGCAAGACTGAAGATCACAGAACTCATGACAAAGAGAGCATCTATAACTAATTAGTAACTAATATGTATAACTTAGAATAGTGTTTCTCAACCTTGGCAATTTAAGATACGTGGAATTCTGGGAGTTGAAGTCCACACATCTTGAAGCTGTCAAGGTTGAGAAACACTTACTTAGAGAAACAAATCATGTTTGACTCCATCTTGATTTATATTCTCTTTATCATGAATTCTGGATTCTTCAGTCTTGTTGAATTCATGAAACACAATCCTAATTTTTTCTTGAGTCATTCTAAAGTAGCCAACAGAAGCTTTGCCATTTATGTTTAATGCTCTAGCAGTCTATTTCTTGTGTATCTCTTCCACATGGGAGAACAAAGCCAGAACATTTCAAATGAACAGCTTCTATCCTATCAGCAGCCATCCAGAAGTGTTTTAATATCCAGCCTGTCTTCACAATGTACACATCCCATGTGACAGACAATATTGCTCATTGATTCATTCATTTATGAATAGCTGCAAAATATACTTCTGTAGCTGGTGCCCAATATAATTTAAAAATCATAATAGCATAAAAAGGCATAAAAGAACGGAGTATGTAATTAATAGAAATGCCACTGTAGCATAAAAGCATTTGAATGCAAAACTGAAAGTTCTTATCAAATACAAAAGTTAAAGTATTCTGTCAAATATTCCATACTGGGAAATTAAAAAAATAATAAATTTATTTTCAACATTCACCATTCAAAGGTTCACTTTCCACCCAAAGATAATTTTAATGCAGTTTACCTGTTGATTAAGGAACCAGAGTTGTCTTTTTGGTGCTAAGAACTTTATTGCAACTTCCATTTTGAGTAGTTATCTTTTCAATTAATTGAAATTAAAACCCTTTCAGTTAAAGCTTTCCAAAGTCAGGCAACTAGTCAGTGCTCAGCGGAGTTTAATGCAGAGTCCCATTCTCCTCCAGGTGAATTCAGCAGCAGTGATCCGCCCGACTTGGAGCCGTTTAATCGTTGGGCTACTCCAAGGGAGCTAGAGAGTCAGTCGGATCCCGAGCCCAGTGAGCCGGTCCCCGCAGCGCCAGTCAGTCCAGACCCAGCCAATGCAGGCTCCAGCGGGAGCATTGAACCGGCTGGATCGGGGCCCCGGAGATCCGGGAGGCCATCTAAGAAGCCGGGTTATTTAGATCAGTATGTGCATACTAAATTTTAACCTGGAGGGGAGGCGTGCTGGATCCAAGGGCTCAGCTGGAGAAGCAAAGGTCCCTTGCAGTCCATGGGAGCCTCCTGGTCAAGCCAGAGGCTCCAGGGTGTCTGACCCTAATTGATGTCAATCAATGGTCAGCAGATGTT
>JANHFO010009189.1:167958-179901 GCA_032468095.1 Pareas carinatus | reverse complement strand
GGAGGGAGGGAGAGGGGGGAGAGAGAGAGGGAGGGGCAGGGAGGGAGGGGGAGAGAGAGAGAGAGACCCACTGCTTTGAAGCCACCCTTTTAGGACATTTGGTTGTCTCAAAGCAATTTACAGCACAAAACTCATATCACACAGTTCTCTCAACTTTACCTACAAGCTAAAACCCAATTTGCAAATATCAGCATTTCCAAAAATGCTTAACAGCATGAAATGCAGTTCCGAATGGTCAGCTTGTACCTAATTTAAGCACACCGTTCTGTATAATAAGCTCAGTTCAAAACTCAGTTCAAACTGGCTTGTTTTGCTTAAAATCCAGTCTTGATGGAAAGCTTTGAAGGCTTGGAAACAATCAAAATGGTTCAAGGCATTCTTTCAGATAACCTGGTCCAGAACTAACCAATTAACCAACCCAAGGTGTCCCAGACTAGCAGAAATTTCAAAAAGCATATTTCTTCTGCAACAACAAAACCTTTAAATGAAGGAACATTGTATGTATATAATACAAATATATGTGGCGTAAGCTGACCCAGCTGCCTTATTTTTTTTCCTCTCTCTGAAAGAAGATTGCTGCATGTCTGGCTGGACTTTCAGGAAGCAGTGAGGGAAATTTCAAAAGTAATCAACCAACAACATGAATTTCTGCTGCGGTGAGGCTGTTACATTGAACAATCGTCTCTCTACAAGAATAAACACTCCGTTCCAGATTCAAGAAGAAATGCCCATGCTTTTCACAAGTGCAGCTTCTTATAACCGGTTGTATCTATTATTATCTATAAAAAGATTCTTGCAGCCTTTTTTGAACCAACAGCTTTTTTTAAAAAAATGCTTTGAATAAATAGAATACAGTACTACCAAACTACATGTTGTTTCAGGCAATATAAACTGAAATGCGGTTAGATTTTTCATGGCTTTCATTATGGTTAGCTCACAACTCAGGAGAATATTAGTAACAGTGGAAACTGAAATTATCCAGAACAGCCCTGCTTGGGGTGTTGATTGATGACTGACAATATGACAGCCGTGCGTCAAACCTTTGGCACATTTTTGGATGCCTAGAAAATGATGGCAGTTGTACAGAGTTCCACCCACTGTATGCTGCTGTTTTGCCCGGTGGCCCCCTTGTATAATATCTATTCCTGACACTTGAAAAGGACCCCAATGCATGCACTAGCCTATGTGCGTCAGGTTTCCTAGTGCATGGGAATCCTCACTGGGTCAAGATTTATCTTCCCATATGTGGTGGGAAATGATGCAAAATGGGATCCCTTATCAGAGCCTGTGGGGAGTGATGAACACCTCAGAGGGGAAAAGTGTTTGAACTGCTGGGAACAATTTCACCTCTCCCAATTCCTGCTGTCTGCAGTAATCTAATTAAAAGCTATCCCAACTATTCTCTCTCTGCCCTCTGTTTGGAAATATCCAGTGAGTGACAGCCACAATCTCTCAAGGAAATTGGCTCCAATTACTGAACTCCTCTTATCATTAAAAGAGTGTTAAACTGACTTTTATTAATCTGGAAGTCTGATTTGAACTCATTTCTGATTCCACTGGATTTTCCACTGTGAATTGACAATTTAGCAGGCAATTCTAGCTGAATCAGAGCAATTCACACATACACAGAATCTGCATTCCAGCAGTTTGATTATCTTGTATCCTGCCTACTAGCATATTCTTTCCTTTTTTGTATGACACTCTTTGGGGCATTCATTTATTTATTAAATTTATTTGCTGCCTATCACAGCAGAGAAAGCTCTTCTACTGGACCCTACCCTCCAGAATTCCTTGACCCATGGGATTCGCTGCATGCCTCCTCTGGCAGCATGAGGGGCGGACCTATCCCACAGGGGTGAGATGGCTCCTCAAGTAACCTGGAGTTCTGCCATGCAGGCTTTCAAAGTAATAACAAACACCTTGACATGAACCCAGAAGCAAACTGGCAGCCAGCGCAGCTTGTGAAACAGCAGTGTAACATGGGTCACTCTCGGGGGCCCCAAAGACTGCCTGTAAGGCCCCACATTCTGCACCAGTTCAGAAGCTTCTGAACACTTTTCGAGAGTGGCCCTATGTCGGGCGCATTGCAGTTGTCCAAGCAGGTTGACCAGGGCCTGAATGACTGAGTGAAGGGACTTCTTATCTAAAAGGGGCTACAACTGGCACTCAACCCAAAGTTGTACAAAGGCTCTGCTAACCACAAATGCCATCTGCTCTTCGAGCAGAAGTTGCCAGTTCACAAGAACCCCCAAGTCGTGAACAAGGTCTGCCTGGGGTAGTACAACCCTATCCAGAGATAAAGATGGCAAAGGTGGCAACACAGAAGTGGTATGTGTGTGTGTGTTGCCACAGTTATCAAGTGAATTACTGCTGCTGTTAAATGAATAGCATGGTTGTTAATCTGGCTTCCCCGTTCACTTTGCTTGTCAGGAGATCAGAAAAGGCGATCACATGACTTCGGGACACAGCAAAAATCACACATATCAACAAGTTGCCAAGTGTCCACATTTTGATCAGGTGACCATGGGAATCCTGCACTAGTAGTAAGCGTGAAAATGGGTCCTAAGCCACATTTTTCAGTGCCATTGTAACTTCGAACAGTCATTAAACAACGTGTGTGTCTATGTGTGTGTGTTTGAACATTTCAATCACAATTGTAAAAGCAAATTACATCCTCAAACCCCAATGTATTTAGACTTAAACTGTCTACTGTGGACCTCACTCCATTTCTAAGAGGTCTATAAAAGGGGGCGTGCATAAGCGCACTAATGTGCCTACCGTCCTTGTCCTACTGTCCCCATTTACTCGTTCTCACTTATATGTTCATATATGTTTTTATTTTTTTTACCCTTTACTATTGTTGATGTTCTATATGCTTGACTAAATTAATAATAAAAAAATGCAAGCTAAACTCTGAGAGAAATGGAGAGTTTAAATAAACGATGCGAAGGAAGAAAAAAGAAAAAAATATTTAAACAAATGACTTTTGATTCTCATCAGAGTAAGTATAAACAGTAATCCTTCCTCTCCTATAGGGTTGCAAAGAAATATCTCTTCTTCCCATAAACCATCATTTATCCATAGGCAAATCTATGAATCATCCAGTTCTCACTTCAATACAAAGCAGTGAAAACCCACGAGGAAGTCAGAGAAATTTTGTTCAGTCTTTATCTCATCTCTCCCCAGCTAGGTTAACGTGACTGAACTTTTTAAGCTTATAAAGTACTAAGATGCTTCCAGATTTTCTGATTGGCTTAACACCTGAGAGATGCACCAGGCATTCCTTCATTCTAATAGACCAGGATAAACTGCAAGACTCTGATTTGTGGTCCTGTTCCTTCCCAGAGACTGGCTGTGTCTGGAATAACTGCTGCCACGTGGCTAGTTGGAGAGAGCTTTAAACATGGACGGATTAGTTTGACACAAAATAAACCCAGCCCCCCACCCACATCTATTTCCATTGCTTTAACTCCCTCATTCTTGTTTTTAAATGGCACTTTGGCCATATATAGGTAGAAATAAGAGTTATTAGCAATCACTGGGGGAATTTTCCATCTTCAGAAGTCTTGCTAGGACAGAGGAGAACAGAAAAGGGAGATTTTGCTTGACTGATGATCTTAAGTGCATTTACATTGTGCCCCTGGAGGGATCTATTTATATGATCTGTTGAAATCACGGTTAACGTGCATGTGCACACACACACACACACACACACACACAAAAGGATGCAACTTGAAGGCATCGGCTTTCTCAACTGTGCTCAGCTGCCTGGTTGTGTTACTGCAAGAGTGACATTTCATTATGGAAAAAGTTGTCCTCTTTATTTGCTCATGTGAGAAATTCCTGGGGTGCTGCTCTGAAGTGGGAAGCGAATGAGAGAATGGAAACAGTTACTTCAGAATTTCCATTTCTTGAAGAATATTGAACTGGAGACTATCTAAAACAACAAGCAGAGTTCTGAATCCTTCAGCATGGCTGTTACTCCTGCTTTGAATTCCTAAAAAGTATAGCTGTTTTTCAGATTTAAACCATTAGGCACTCTTTGTTCACTATGGGATCAAAACAGGGAGGCATATCTTTCTCTATTTTTCATTCTATTACACTTTAAAATGCTTATTTTGCACTAGATATATAGCATAGGTCCAGGTGTGTTCGGGTCTTTTCCCGTGTAGAGTGGAAAGTCTCTTGGCAACGTTTCGGCAAGGTCTCACTTGCCATCTTCGGGCTGGTGATTTTGGCTTCTTGCTAGTCGCCAAGACATTCTCAATCTTACACGGGAGAAGACTCGAACACACCTCAAAAAAAGCACTGCCTGTATGCATTAAGAACACAGCATGGGAGTCTAGCACAGAGAAAATGTTTAAATGGCTACCCTGTTACAGAAGAAACATATAAAAATTGGGCCTAAAACCTTCCGATTTTCTTTCAATATTACACGAAGTCACACAAATGCTCGCTATGAAAAGTGCATGGATCAAAAGGCAGCTAAGTACTGCCTTTATAGAAGCCTGCGAGTGAGAAAGACAGCAAGGTCAGCTACGGGAAAGTAGATTCAGAGGCAATAATCAGAAATACCTGTCCACTCAACAATGGCAGAGATGAAACCGGTTCACACACAAGAGGACAAAAAAACATGCACAAACCAATAAGGATTCGCTCTGGAGAACTCTTATGATTACTGGAGATAAAAAGCAAATGGGCATGAAACACATTAGGATATGAATCAGGAGTTCCACTCTCTTGTTCATTAGGCCTGATTCATAAACTGGTTTGCGTGCAAAACCAAAACAGGATGCATGAAAGCAAAGCTTCCTGTCCCATCACTGTATCATAAGTCAATAAACAGCGGCATCAAACAGGTAGATTTTCCTACAAGGATTATTATCTGTGCATAACTTCATACACAAAGACCACTCAGATATTTATTTCGCTTTGCATGTTTGTTAAGGAGTTGCTATTGGAGATTGGCCAGGCGTTCACACATTTTCATGTACAATCCAGACAGACTCAAAGCCTTTTTACATATGGGACAACCAACACATTTTCACTCCATTGGGACAATGGTTACTCTGAAGTTACCTATTACCTTGACATATCTGGGTGGGCAATTCAATATTGCAAATCTGTAAAAGGCAACTGAGAATGAATTATTTTAAGGCACAGAAGCTTATCGGCAATTACTAATAACTTGAATTAAGCTACTTCAGGTTTTTTTATACAAATGAAGTAAATGAAATGAAATAATTGCAAGGTTTGGGCTGCCTTTGAGTGAGTTTGAATCATTCAAATAATTTAACGTTCGAGGGAATTGGAATACGTAGAAATAATAATAAAAAAGGTGGGCTAGTATTTTAATAGATTCAACATTTGCAAATTGTTGATAATAACAGGGCCTGCATTGTTTATAACTGCTATGGTTACCATTGTTTTAAACATACTGTATACTTCAATCTAGTGAACAGTGCAGAATTCATTTATTTCAGGTGGAATAGTTCATGGGAATAGTTCATGGGAACTATAGCACACATAGCAGCCTGAAAACTTGATTTTAAGTTTTTGAAGATTAGAATGATTTTGTTATTATAGAAACGGCTTGAAATCTTGTGAAATGTGAAGCGAAAGGTTGAAGTTGTATTTTTTTTAATTTTCTTGCACTGAAAAAGTCAGAAATCCCTTTTTTCTCTCTCTGTTTGCATTTTTTTCTTTTCTTCTCTTAGTTTCTAACTTTGGTTTTTTCTTGTATTTTATATCATAAAAATGAAACCTGATATTATATTATAATATATATATATTTAATGCCTATGTGCAGAGAGTTAAAAGAGAGCCAATACTTTTTAATGCCCTCTCGCACCAGAAATTGAAAAGTTAAGGAGATTTATTCCTTTTGATTTTAGCTTCAAGTTGTAAGATTGGAGTCTCAAACGGTGATTACTAAAGTAGACAGTTTCGACAAAATAGATTGGTCATTAGATCGCTTGGCTTTTGAAGAAACTCTTTTCTAGTTGACCCATGTTTCATTGAATCTGTTAATGTATAGCCTAGCATTTCTAAAGTTGAGAACTGCAAACTGTAAAATTGAAGACCTTTGGGTAAAGCTTGAATAAGATCTCGCCGAAGCCTCAGCGAAGAGAACATTCTAAAGAAAAATGGCCCCCACATTCAACATGGTGGACCTATGTGAAGGAAGCGGGCTAGGGCTAGGGGTAGTGGAAATCAGTCAACATGACTATTTCAAAACCATTAAATATTGTGAAGTACAGCAAAAGGCTCAACCAACCAAGTATGTTTTATCTTTTTTTGCTATCAATGTTCATTTATATCACTGCATTATGTAACTATGGACAGCATGGATCACAGCTGGTAATTTTGAACAGTTTTAGATGCTTTGCTAGGGACTGACATGCCCAATCTTGTTACGGAGGCCATTTCACTTGGAATACCTGCCTTCAAAAAACCCAATATTAAGGCAGAATATGTGAAGTGGTGAACCGGAAGTAACGTTTTTTTCTCTGCTTTATATTATATTTTATGCCTTTCATACTTGGCCAATTTTGCAACCATATATTGCATAAAGTATTATAATACTGTAAGCCAGAGCCCTGAGAGCAATGCCAAAAAAGAAATCATATCTCAATAAATAAATGCTGGATATGTTCTAATTTTTTTAAAGGATACAGGTGAAATTATTCTGTTAAACACATTAAGCAAAGTGTATTTTCAAAATTTAACATTTTTTTTCTCCCCCTCTCCCCAATATGCCTTCAGTGTAATTTGGATGAAGAATATGTGGATTTAAACTCTCCCAGTGCGGTGATAAAGTTAGAGCGAGACAGAGTGACAGAGAGAGGGGGAGGGAAGAAAGAAAAAGGTACAGCAAGAGTGAGAGAAAGCAGAGAAAGAGAGGGAGGGAGGGAGAGGGAGAGGGAGAGGAAGAGAGAGAGGGAAAGGAAGAGAGAGAGGGAGAGGAATCTCATTGAACATAGAGGTCAAGAAGAATGGAAGATTTCTAGAAAATGATTGGGCTACCATACCTCAGCTGAAGAGATCTAGAGACCACTAGGTGGCAGCAGATGCTAAAATGGTGCTTCTCTACTGCCACCTAGTGGATGAGTGTTTGCAACCAAAATATGGCAACTACTAATGGTCGATCTCCATTTGTATAGACACACGCCGGCTCCCTCCTTCAAATCCAGACCATTTCTGCCCACCTGTGATTTCATAGTAAGGAGGGGTTTTTCCTCCGGAGACTCCTCCCTCGGTATCTCCTTCATCACCATGGCAACAGCCTTATCTGCCGCCCTAGAGCCTTTCCCCTATAACAGTGAAATCAACAATGACTTGTGTCAGGAGGAAACGTATGACATTCCGGTTACAGAGGTAGAAATAGCTTTCATATGACATTTTCATCATCAGTTTCAATTCCCTTCTTCCTCTCCTCCCGCCAAAACCAAGAAACAAACCCCCCCCCAAAAGCAAAAAGTTAAACTAACATATAAAATAGTTGGAAGCAAATTGTTGGTGCTGGAAACAAAAGTGTGATTTTGAAAGCAGTTAAGCAATCATACAGGTATGGGCAAAGCTGTTAACAGTAAGAAGCAGTATATATATATATATATTTATAGACGTGTGATGTCCAGTCCGACATTCTTTATCATTCAAAGGGTTCTTCTTCGTTTTGCTCCCATTTCGGGTTCCCATAGTTGAAGCAATGGGATTATTTAAAGCAATTTTTCATGGGGTCTAACCTGAAATCTTGGAACTACCTTTGGGGAAACAAGCCCTCTGCCAAATTGTCATTTTACTGGGTCAGTAAGAGGATATGTTCAAATCCATTGGAACAACTGAATTAAGTTCCCTTTAAAATGATATATTTAGGATTTTTTCCTGGCCAAGTCATTTTAGGAGCCGGATCTTACAGCGCACCAAAAACCACGAGACGTTCTCAACCCCCTAAAAATGGCCCACCCCTTCTATATTTTGCTTCTTGGTGGGCTGCAATTGAATAACTCCATCTGTAAAATATTCAGAATTAATATTTGGACCGCTTACTGCCGCGAGTTAAATTATAAATCAGCCTCCAATCTGAATCTCGTTCGAACTCCTAGGGAGCTTTAGGCATAGCAATTCTCCATTAAAAAAAAATTATTTTGACCCATCTAAGGCCTATCTGTCCAGGTTGCGGTGAGACACACAAAATAATGTGTATGAATACTTCAAAACAATGTGTGTAATGAGGAGGTTTGCTAGGTTTAACGAGATGCCAGATCAAAGCTAAAGTTGCAGGATTGGACACCACTTGTAGTATTAATTGAAAAAGAATTTAAATCAGCATGAACATTTCCCACCACACCCAATTCTTATTTGCAAATACCATCATGCTGAACACTTTCATTCCTGGAAAGGCTTCAAAGAATCTATGGTAATGCATTATTAACACATTCATATAAATCTATCAGGTTACTGCTTTCTTTCATTGTCTCTTTTGTCTTTTTTTCTTAGAGATCAGTACATAATACAGCTCATCTCCCATCACCCACCATGTAATGGAAGATTCAGTCGGCCAATTAACTTGAGATAATTATAACCATCAACTGAATGGCACCGTTAGCTAAAAAGCATCTTAATTTCCTACTAGGGCAGAAACTACCCATTGGCATATGGCAGTGTTTTCCTGTGAAATTGAATCGTAAAAAAGAAGTATGATGATTACTAGAACATCAAGAGTGATACTTGCTACTTGCAAAGAGAGAGAGAGACAGAGAGAGAGACACAGAGAGAGACACACAGAGAGAGAGAGAGAGACAGAGAGAGATTCATGTCATTCTCTCTAGAGAATGTGATGACTGCCCTTTCAAAACACAAAAACAAAACACAGGCACAACATGTGTTGCCTTAGGAGACAAAGCAATTCTAAAAATCATTTTTTTAAAAAAGGAAAGATGGCAAGAACTTTTCTGGGAAAAAACATATTCTTGGAGAATAAAAGCTTTTTTTTGAAACCAGCACTGCCTTTAATATTTAACACCAATGGCAACCCATCATATTCAGATTGACAGCATGGTTACAATGAAAACCTTCATTTTTCAAAACAATTATCTTGCATGTTTTAAATAATGCCCCCATTCCAAACCATTTTAATTTGATAGTGCAGAATTTCAATTCTGTCCTTGCTACAACAGGAAGATATCTTTCAGAGAAGTCATGTATGAGTAAAATACTAACTCAAATTCCTTGATATAATTGTAAAACCATATTTACCTGTTTATTCAGGCTGACCGGGGCTGATCTACATTACCTCTCCGCTCGTTAGAATGATTATTTTATATATTTTAGAATTTTAGATCCGGTGTAAATTGGTCAAATATTCCGGTTTTTAATTGCCAGCCACACAAATTTATTATTTTTAATTAGTTTTAAACATGGTGTCTGTTTTGTCTATTGTATTGTGGTTTCTGTTGTTTTAAAATGGCTGTACACCGCCCTGGGTTCCTTCGGGGAGAAGGGCGGTATAAAAATATATAAATAAATAAATAAATAAATAAATAAAATGTTTGATTCATGGTGAACCCTTGGAGCCCTCTCTTCCTAGTGTCTGCACTCCATCACTCTTTGACCTTCCTGCTATATAGGGCAGTGGTTCTCAATCTTTTCTTCACCACAGAAATACCTTTTGTGACCACGGGCCACTAAGTCATAACTCAAGATTTAAATCATAATATTTATTCAAGTCGTGGCGGATCCTCTGTGACGACTGAGCACCACTGATCAAGGGCTTTAGTCAGCCCTCTTTGGGAATACTGAGTCCAGTTCTGGAGACTTCACTTAAGAAAAGGATACTGATAAGATTGAGTGAGTCCAGAGATGGGCAACAAAAATGGTGGAAGGTCTGAGGAACAAAACATATCAGGAGAGACTGGAGGAACTGAATATCTACAGCCCGGGGGACAGAAGGGAAAGGAAGGACATGATTGGAACCTTTAAATATTGAAAGGGTGTGAATAAGATTCTAGAAGGCAGAATTTAATGAGCAAAAAGCAAGAACACAGGGGCCTAACCTCAACTTGACAGGAGTGAAGTTCAAAAAAGTATTACTTCACAAGAGAGAGTAATGAAAGCTTGGAACCAACTTCCAGTGGGGAAAGTGAGTCAGCCATCATTAACTGAGTTTAAACATACTTGGAATGCATGTCCACCATCTGACAAAATTTTTAAAAGTTAAAAAAAATAGCCCTCAAAGGCCAGACTTGATGAGCCACGAGGTCTTTGGCTGCTGTCTGTTTTCTGCGTTTCTATGTTTGCCATCAAAGTTGGTGGGGAAAAAGCAGCATGGGGGGGGGCAGCACAAGAGACCAAACCCTCGCTTCTGTTTCAGGAGAAATTATACCTGTCACAGTAGAAGTTAATAAAATATTCCATATGATTTGGAAAAACTAACATGACTTTCTCACTAAGCAAGTTCCTTCTGACTTTTTGCAGGGCTATGAGGAGCTGATTCATTTACTGGACGGTCACACATAGCCTGTCTTCGGAATTTGCCTCTGTGTACACTACAACCAGTTATTAACAAGGATCCAATGAAATCTTGCAAGAAATATTGAGTTGAATCAGATTTTTTTTTAAAAAAAAGGCTTCATTCTCTTTCCAAAAGTGGGCTGGCAAGTTTAAAAAGAATGACAAGCTGATTGCATGGCGAAATCTTAAAAGACTAAAATTAAGCCTTAATAGATTGAGTCACACAACAGAACAAAATGCTAGCTGAAAAAGAAAGTCAGTCTCTCCCTCTCTCTCTCTCTCTTTCTCTCTCCCCGCCTCTCTCTCACACACACATCACATATATGTGAGTAAAATATGTTGGTGGATCAAAGATAGGAACTAATTCAAAATATAAATTTTTGCAGCAACGAGTTCCACAAATGGGACTTTGCTACCATAAACATCTTTCTGCATGTTTGCAGTCCGGGTGACTCAGAAAGCAATTAAATCTCAAGACCTGATTATACAACTGCTTCATAAGCAGCCGATCACTCTCTCAAGAGCTTCTTAAAGCGTCTGCTGGCCAACAAATGCTAAAGTGGGTGAGCCGGACCCAGCTTTGGAATGCTGCTTATATCGTTTGATTAGCATTTTTGGGGCTGGCATATTGTTGAAAAATATGACAGGAGACAGGTGTATCAATTGTACCTGTCCTGTCCTTCGTGGCTCTCAGCATTTCAAATATACAGTGTAGACAAGCCTGAAACTTTGGAGAATCTGGCCATCAACGGGCACATAGACATAAAACGACATCTACATGCCATTCAAAAGAGATATCAACAAGCCTAAAAGGGGACATAAAGACCAAAACACCTTCCCACCAGCACCCCGATGAGCAGAGATTAATTCCAAATTTAACATCAGACCAACAATCAAGAAGTAAGCAATCCCCCAATCAAAGAACTGCCAAACAAGCTAACGGTGAACAGCCCAACCGAAGAACCTCCGGGACCATCCCCACTGACACGGACAGGGCAAGCCACAAGAATGCAAAACGAGAGCGAACCCCTCTCCCGTCCAGCGCTGGTGATGTTACCTGGCTTGGGTAATGAAACATCTGCAAAAAACCCACCACGCTCAGAGAGCATCAAGGACCCCACAGTCCTCCTCCTCTTCCTCCTCATCCCTCCAACCCCCACTCCCTGCTAACACTGAAGCTGTTACCTAGTTGAGTAAAGAAATGTCTGCAAGAAAACGACCAAACTCAGAGAACACCAAGGACTTCTCATTTCAGATATATTTCCAGAATCACGCAATAATGCTTAAGGTTGGCTGGCACCCGGACTGCTGTTTCTCCATCTTTATCCCATTCCTTCTTTGCTCAGGTCCCCCTTGTTAGATCCATATAAGGATCTGGGAGGGGATTTCCCAGGGCGGGAAATCCCCGACCCGGGATTGGATACTATTGTA
>JANHFO010009189.1:120729-132780 GCA_032468095.1 Pareas carinatus | reverse complement strand
GGAGAGAGAGAGAGACTTGGGACTGTCAAAATCAAACGTCAATTTTATAAACCAGTGCACTCCAGAGTAAGGTAGTAGAGCAAGGGTTTCTTCAGTCAAAATCTGATCCAATAATGTGATGTGCTCCTGGAGCAATTTAACAAAATATTTGTCTCAACCCAAACAAAATATTTATGATATGAAACCATAACCTAACAGTACTGAACCTCAGGCTCCATCTTCGCAATGGACTCTAGTCCAGATTCCAGGAAGGGAGGGAGGAAGTACATTCCAGAAGAACAAGAGACAAAATCCATTCAGATAGTCTGTCTGAGAGAATTGTTTGCTTGTTTTAGCATATGGCATTCAAGGCCATATGCAAGTAGAAGTCCTGGCAGCCGACAATCGCTAGTCCGTTTGTTGCACTGGCGCACCACAAGAGGGCGCACTGGCCTGCAGCATTCTCCGATGAAGTTGGCTCATCCAACACTTTCCTCCCCTGCGCTTCTGAGAATCACATCCAGGCAGATCCAGCACTGGTTGCATCTTCCTGCACAGAATGCAGCCAGCAGGATCCCATCACCACAATGGTGGCATCTTATCTATCTACTCGAAAACGATGCTTTCAAATTGGTAGGTGAGCAGGAGCTAGAGACAAGAGATGGAAACTCACACTGTCCTACAGAGCTGGACACTTGCTCTGCACATCCAGCATCATTAAGCTTCTGCACCACCATCTCCCCTGTGTAAGAGAAAGAGGGTGAAGGCAGTTCCTTTCAAATTGTTCCCATAGTATATGCCTTCTGGGGATGTTAAGTTGCTTTTAGTTTGGCAAGATTCTCTTTATTGCTGTGGAGCAATAAAGAACTTTGTTTGGAAGAATCATTGAACTCTGATTCAGTGGTTGCAGATACAGAGCAATTGTCCTACAAAGTGTGAACCAGGCCCTTATATTAAGCCAGCAGAATAGAAAAAGTATTGATACTTTAAAACTTTGGCATTGGAAAAGTCTCCTTAGAATATTGTGAAAGCAAACAAATGGACTGAGCAAATAGGTTCAAGTTTTCTCTCAAAGCACAAATGATCAAGTTGAAATCATTAAATTCCAAGACTGTACTCGCTGTGGGGGAATGGATCCCACGATTGCCATGCGTGCACAGCAGTGTCGTATAACGATCTTGAGGAGAAGCTACACAAAGTTTCAAAGCGCTATCTTCATTGAGTCCTGTGTTACACACGTTTTAGTTAGCACGTGCATCCATGCATTTATAAAATAAAGAAATATCGCCAACCAAAACCTGTCGAATGTTGAATAATGCTCCATGACGACAATGGACCAGCTCACAGAGCTCTCGCAACATGCCAGCTTTGCGCCCGTAACCACATGGTCGTCATTCCTTCTTTGAAGGGGATGGCAGCCAAATTAAAAACAAGGTAATTTTATTTCAATTTATGGGGCTAGTCTCGGAATTTATTGATCACACGTTGTATTTTGAACACATTATGTGAATAGATTTTTTGAGGAATCTGTAATGCTCTGAACAGTGGACGGAAAGAGAAGGGGATGACCAGTAGCAAGATGGATGGACTCAGTTACGTTGGCAATGGGGACACCATTGGAAGGTCAGGTTAGAAACAGATTGTCATGGGGAAAATAACAAAATAACAGAGTTGGAAGGGACCTTGAAGGTCTTCTAGTTCAAATATGTTTGCGGTCACGAAGAGTCTATGCTAACTTAATCAAACTGATGCGACAGCAATAAAAATAATTTTCCAAAGTCAACTTTTCACTTTAGGCGTTAACAAAGCTACTAAAACTGCAAGTGAAAAAGGCGTCCCCTGTGGCTTGTCGCAACACGAGCTTGGATATAGTGTATGAACAATTTCCGCAGAACAATTTGTATACTGCACTGGATGGCCACGCAGGGGCAGTATGTGCAAAATGATCTTTTCCTGTGTGGGCGGTCGCCGCTGGTTGGGTTTGCTATTTTTAATCCTTTTAAAACTGTTCAGCCTTTCTCTTCATATTTATCGACTTTCTACCAGTATTTCTTCACTTGCTGTGCATCAGTTTATCTCACAGAGGACCGCGTACTTGTAAAAGTTAAGTTTATGCTGCTTTAGAGGAAATAAGAGAGCATCACCAGAACCACCACTCTGTAACAAGGATCGGCGTGTAGCATTCTTCACTTCCTACTTTTATTTTCTGAAGAGAGTACGGGGTGGTCGGGCTTGCTCATGCTGAGCTATCTGAGATGCATAATGCAACAAAGGCATGGCTGAATCTATGCTATTTTGGGAGATTTGATCTATAATCCCGATGCTGCAGAACCAGCAAAGTGCAGCTTCTATGGCTATGTTCACATAAGTGGGTCAGGTAAAGATGCAGCAACTTGCTGGGTTTAGCCTTGGTTGGGGAGCTTGGGGAGGGAGGGCGCAAAATGTATTGTTCAGATTCAAAGTGTTTGATAGTTTATGTATGAATATATTGTGCAAATGGGCACAATACAAGCTAAGTATATTCCATGAACACAGCCTGGGGGAGTTTGTGGAATGTCTGCACGAGAACAGAGACTTTCTTTGACATGGCTATGGCTGACCAGGCCAGCAACTCTTTTGCTGCCATGCTGTTGCCACAGTCTGTCCCTGCTCCATCTCATTGGTTAAAAAGTTAAGATTCAATGCTGGTGATTACTAGGACAAGGACAGACCATTTCCTGCTAAATGGTTTGCCACTGTCTTCTTTCAGGATGATTTCCCAACCACCAATTTGCCAGTCTTATATACACCTCTTGGATTTCCTGGTGCTCTCCCATCCAAAAGACGTCCTGGTCCAGCCCTGTTTAGCTTTCTAAAGATGAGATGAGGTTAAACAGGTGCTGGCAACATCACATCAAACAATGGAAATAGAACTTGAGTGATATTGTGTAGACACTTGGTTCTTCTTCTGCTGAGGATCCAGGTTTCTGGCAGGATGTAGACCTTTGGGGCGTATGCAGAGGAGACATCCCTATCCTGCTTCTTTCTTCTGTTATATTTTCCACCTCGTCTCTCTTGTGATAAACATTTTGCAAGTTTCTTATTTCAGAAAGAACTGGTTTCTAGAAACGTTTGATTCATTGTGACCACTGTAAGCCATTTTTCCTATTCCGTGCTTCTGCACTTGATGAGCAATCATGAGAGAGAAGATCGCTTCTTTTCCATGCCCTCGCATTGTGCATCTTTACTCTTTGCAAAGAGCCTGGAGGTTTGTTAGCTCAGCACAAATCCTCCTCCATTGTTTTCTACCCCGCTGTGGTTTGAGTTCGACCTCAAAGGGCTTTCGTTGGGAAATCTGACAGTGCTGGAGAGTCTGCAAGTTTGGATATTAGGCTGCATTCTGACAATCCAGGGTGCCTCAAAAACAGGCAGATCAGCAGGGCCAGCAGCTGCCTCTTTGGGATCCAGACTATAGAAGCTCCTCTTGGCTTGGCTCCCTTGCTCGGCGGGGCCTGGGTGACCCAAGGCCTTTTGCTCCAAATGCTCCTGCCCCAGTTTCACACTCCTCTCTCTCTCTCTCCCTCCCTCTCTCTCTCTCTCTCTCTCAGCTCTTGAAGGAAGCCTGCAGCCAGACCCAGGGGAGTGGCTTCACTTAAAACACATAGCTGTGAAGAAGTTCAAAAGTTTATTTCCCCTCCCCCACACACACACACACCCAACGGTTGTACCACCAAGCCCCTTGCCACCCTGGGCACCGTCCTTGGAGGGATCGAGGCCAGGCCCTAGCAAAAGGTAGCCTGGCTCGACCTCAGGTGAGTTCCCCGTGACCCCCGCCAGAGCAAAGGAAATGCTGCGCAACAGCCCAGCGGGCCGCCTTGCGTGCCGAGGCAGGCTCGGGTTTGGAGACCGAGGCGCGTTGAAGCGCTGGCACCGCGCTGGAGTCTGACACACGTAGCTGCAGGCAGGCAGAAGTGCGGACGCGAACCAGGAAGTGGGCGCGAGGGTGCCGGTGGCGGGCGGGCCTGCCAAAAGAAAGAGAAAGAAGGAGAGGGGGAGGGGAGGGGAGGGAGGGGAGAAAGAAAGAGGGGGCGCCTCGTCGGAAACGGCGCCCTCTTCCCTTTCTTTTTCCCCCTGCTCTCCTCTTTTGGATCCAAGGAGCAAAGTGGCGCGCGGCGGTCCTGATCCCGTCTGAACGGCTTCCGGCTGAAAGGTAGGCGAGGCGACCGGGACACTTGTTTCCACTTCTCACACACACACACACACACACCTTCGTTTTCCTTCCCTTGCTGGCTGCCGGGGAAATGCCACTTTCCCAGCCGGGCTTGACCCCGGAGAAGCCGGCAGGGCAGAGAGGCAGCGTGGCCCTCCAGCTCAGGGCGCGCTTGCGGGCTCGCCCTCGGTTTCCGCCGCGCCGCGTTTCTTCCAGCCGGTCTGGGATCCCGAGGCGGCCGAGGGCTGAGTCCCCCCTCGAGCCGCGCTTCCCAGGGTCCGGGACGCGCGAGGGGGGGGGTTCCTGCTTCGGTGAGACCTCGGACGAGGCGTGTCCTTAGGGAAGGGCAGAGAGTCCCGGGGAGGGGGGGGCGCCAGGTGAAGAATCCGGTCACTCTTCGGATCCCCCGCCACAGGTTCAAATGGACCGGGCGGTAGTTTGGGCTTAGCGTGTTGTTGGAACACGAGCTGCCTCCTCTCCCGGTACTCAGCGTGATTCAATCGGTCGCTTCATATCTTTGCTTTGTGCCCATTTCGCGTGGTATAGAAAGAGGCCGGTTTGGATTTGTTAACTCGGATTTAAAGTGTTGTCTGGAACCATCCAATCTTGGAAGTTAATTAACAGAACAACCGAATGGGAAGCCTTCTAGTGCCAACCCGTCGCTCAGGCAAGAAACACCATTTCAGACAGGTGGTTGTCCAATTTCTTTAAAACTTCCAGGGTTGGAGCATTCACAGCTTCTGGAGGCAGGTCGTTCCACTGATTAATTGTTCCAACTGTCAGGAAATTTCTCCTTATACCTCTAGGTTGCTTCCCTCCTTGATTCCTTGCTTCTTTTTCCTGCCTTCAGGTGCTTTGAAGAATAATTGCTCAATGAGCAGCTGATTGGACTGCGTTCCTTTTTCAATTATTTTTTGCTAATTTAGAATTTGGAAAGCAGGGGAGGCAAAACATTGGCAAAAAGTTGATGGTCCGAACAGTTAATCCCCAGCAGTTGTATTATGGCTTTTGGACTTGTTAGGCAATTGACATTTGATTCGATAAGACGGATTATATTCTAGAGAGCGGACCAGGCTGTAATGGATGTCTGTGCACCAGTGCCACCCTATTTACTGTACTACGTCTCTTTAGAATGAAGTTTCTCTGAGTTCAGAGAATCTATCTGCCGGAAAAGGGTCATTTCTAATCAGGAGATCTGTCAAACTTTGCAGGTTGCTCTGCTGAATAGATGGTTTGTAATATAAAAGGGACCGGGAGGCTTTTAAAGGCTAACTGATGCTTTTGGGGACATAAGAAGGGAAGATGGCAACCTTCATATGTCCCAAAGGTAATAATAAAACCATTTTTTAAGATGTCATAGACATCTTTTTTGGGTGAAAGAGATCGATGTGGCTTTCTTTGTAGAACTTGGTTTTTATTTCATTTCTTGCTTTGCATTTGGGTGCACAGCAGAACTTGCTTTTCTATGGCCTTTTGAATATTGTGTTAAATTTGGGGGGTGGAATAAAAGGACTAGAAAGTATTCATATTTAGAGAATTGGAGATGTCCTGTTCTTCCATGAGAAGACTCAGATCTTACCACTGAATGTTGATGCTTAGAGTTTCATTTTTGGTATCTGCTGCCATGGCACTTGCTTGCTTTTTAATATGTAAAATTAAGAAAGCTCTTGGTGGGGGCTTGGGGCATATTATAAAGGAACAAGAGAAACTTCCTAATCGTAATGGGAGTAATATAGACGTGTAATGGTAAAAAGATGTCCCTTGAAAGATGTTCCTTTGTTGGATACAAAGCTGCATGGACGTAGTGATTTTTAGAAAGTCTTTTCTAGTCTTCTTTAGTTGTGATTTCCTGATATTGAAAAAAAAATGCATTCTGTACAAGACACATTCTAGCTATTTGTTTCAGGTAGAGCTATAGTTTTAAAGATGTCCCACAGCCAGGGAGAAGAAGTAGAAATCACGGAGAAGCTGGAAATAATCTTGCCCACTGTTAAATATTCTAGCCCGTTAACTTTCTAACTTCTTAACAAAACAAATCATGGCTAAATTCAATATTTTAAGTCAGTTTATAAAGTGGAAAGTTACATCTTTTGCTTGTCAACAACTCTATGCTGAAGTTTTCACTTCTAAATGTTTTATTTCTTTTTCTGTTCCTCCCTCAAGGAAAGATGGCCTTGTCTGGTCTGCTAATTTTAAATAGAATGCTGATTTGAATTTACATGAATGTGTGAATGATTATGGTGTCTGTTGAGGATCACGGTGCTAATTCATACTCTGAGAACCTTTTCCTCTCCTTCCTCTGCCAATCTTCAGAAGGAAGTTTATTCACCCATTTATCCTCTGGAATAGCCCCCATAAGTTGTAATTGCATAAGGGATGCATTTGATGTAGAGTGTTTGTTATGGGGATATGTATTTAAACCTGAAGAATCTTTTCCTTTCCAATGTTTGTTCTGTGAAAATCTAGAAATACGCAGTCTGAATAAAGGATGCAAATGTGTATATATTATGGAAAGCATTTGAGGTCTGTTTGGATACACAAAACCTAATGCAATCTTTCAATGCATGGGTACCAAGCTTCCTGTTTGTAGAGAAACCTTTCGCCACATTGGTAAAAATAGAAAGGTGCAAATGAGACGTACATCTTGTCTTAGGACACAATCACTTATGAATCCAGCCAGAGGTTCAGAAAAATGCCATCTGCACATATAGAAAAGGAGCAAGTCGCAAGGAGAAGATGTTAGAGGTTAATTAAGTGCAAATGCAGCAATATGTCTGGAATTGATTCGTGAAAGACCCGTAATGTGTAATGGTGTAGTCCAGAGTCAGGTTAACATCCTTGCAAAAAAGATTCTAATGTGAAGCTTTGTGTTTCATTGTGATGGAATCTATGCAGTTCTTTACAAGGAAGACAGGCTTATCTTTGATCGCTGGATAAGAATGTATTTCTAGCAGTGGCCAGCAAAAGGGCAATAATGACATTTCTCCAGGTGCTTCCTGCAAGCATTTGGAATTCAGGTATACGTTTTTTGACAATGGAGGTCTGTTCTTGCTATCGCAACTAATGGCTGCTCATAGAATTTCTTCAGTATCCTTTAAAAGCTGTATTAACTAATCACGCTGTTCTGCTATATAATACATTTTAGATCAACAGAAGTTATAGAAGGAATAAAACTGGCTAGTAGTTAGCCAATCTGGAGAAGGTTGAAAAGGGGGAGAAGAAGGGAGAAGTCCTGTGTGAGTTTAAGCCTAGCCTTTTGACGTGCCAGCTAATAATCGGTGATTGCTCATGGTACAAAATGCATAAATTTCACACTAGCTTTTCTAGTGAGTCTTGGAAGTTATTATAGGATCATTATACTGAAAATTCTCAGGTAAAGGTCAGATTTTATTAACAACTCCTTCGTGCCAAATGTCAGTTTTCAAAACTGAAATCTCAACTCCTCAAGCACTGCCTTGGAATTGTTGGAACTTCCAAATAAATATATTTAACACTGACTGTGAATAAGGGTCTTGTTACATTGCTTGGAACTGATTGTGAAAAATCTCCAGAGGTGTGGATTTAAATTCAAAGTTGTAACAACCAAGCTATCTGAGCAAAAAAGGATTATATTCAGCATTCATACTGATAATGGTTTTTCATAATTTTGCAGTGGATATGTGAGTGTTTATGTTTTAGAGATAGCTCGACATACATTCTTTGGTTATTGGTTTTTGAGAGTGGTTCCAAATTGAATCTGTCTTCCCTTTGCTATCTGTGTGGCAGGAGAGACAGAATCAACACCTAGGGTTGCAGTTACATTTAAGATTTTGCAATGTTTAGGGAACTTTTCAGAGAAATTTCTATCCTCTTTCCCAAATCGGTGCTAAAAATGAGATTTGTTCTCTGCAAATGACTATCATCAAGTTCAATTATGCAACGAAGTGCATATGAGCAAATTTAATTAAGCTGCATATTGCTAAATTAAATACATGTTTACAGACTTTTCAAGGACTGGGTAAATTGATAGAAGGGAACAGATATACAGTGGTCTAAAGATATAGCTGAAAGTAATATGAAAAACTGCAGTCAGACACTTCTCAGGTTTTTTTTTTTAAGGAAAGATTGAAAGTCATAATGATCCACAGAAACTAAATTGAGTTTAACCCCTCCATACTGAGTTTCCTGATTCAAGTCATCTCGTTTGTCCCACCCAGAAGAATATACAGACATCTATACTGAAAATATTTCAGTATTTTGTGAGGATTAGAATTGTGGCGATTAGAAATGTGTTAACACCCGACTGGTATGTTCATAAAATCAAAGCTGTATCACAGTGATGGTGAATCTATGGCAGCTGTGCCGCAGCGGGCACACAGAGCCCTCTCTGCTGCCACGAGAGCCAAGTCACCCTGGCATCACCCAAGAGCTGAGCATGCTCAGAAAGGAGTAGCGGTGCCAGGTGATGATGTCATGGGACCATGCGCATGCTCAGAAAGAGAGTAGTGGTGCCAGGTGATGACATCACAGGGCCATGCGCATGCTCAGAGAGAGTAGCGGCACCAGGCAATGACATCACGAATTGTGACTCATTAGCCGTGACTTGTCCGGGTACTCGATGTCTGAAAGGTTAGCCATCACTGCTGTATCAGAACAGGTCCCCACAGTAGCTCAGATTGGTCTATTCCCAGAGTTTCTTTCCTAGGGAAGTTAACTGAGGACATCAAGGAGTATATCAGCTCTGCATCACTCTTGCTTTGTTCGATGAAGATAAAGATCTCTGTTGGACAGAATGGCCATTGGCATTACCAAAGCTCTTCCTTTTCCTTAAGGGAAGATCTAATTTATTTGATGAATTCATGAAATAAAATATAAAATGGCAGAAAAGAAGACTTGGGGCCTCATATATATATATAAATTTGTGCAAAAGTAGGGTGTTTGCTTAGACACATTATGGATTATGATGAAGGAAGGATTACAGTTTAGGACTGCCAAGTTTTTAACTTTCCTCAGTTCTTGTGTACCAAATAGCATTTAGATTGAAGCTTTTGAAAACCAGCATTTTGGCATTGCTTAGTTTAAGCCATAGTTCCTTAGACCATTATTTGTTAATAACCCTAACTAAACTAAACCCAAACCACCTTATAGCTTACTGAAGTTTCTGAGTCCAAGATAAGTTACTTTCTAAAGGCTGATGAGAATAAGCTGTATGAAAAGATGTCAGTCTTTATGCAAACTTACATGTTTATGGTCAATGTAGGTAGCTAGCCACATCAGCTATAGCCATTATATTAGTCAATGTAATCCATATAATTCCATATATTCCAGTGTTGCCTGCAATGACTTAACTGAAGGAGTAAACTGAAAAATGGGACTAAAATTAAATATAGTGCGAAGTACTAAACTTTAGTACAGTAATGACAATAAATCAAATAAGCAGCCTTAGAATTGACTATTGATAAAGATATCAGAGAGTTGGATAGCCTCTGCCTTTTAGGAACAGAAAAGGAATGAGCAATCAAGAAATATGCCATAGACTAGCACTTTGTAGAGCAACCATGAAGGCCTTGGCAAAATTCAATTGCCATGACATGTTTATTCCCAAAGTATTCCTGTGACATGCTATGGAACCAAGAAGCAGGATTGGAAAAGTATTGACACTTTTGAACTTTGTGGTTGAAGATGGCACAGAGACAGGGAAAAAAAGGCTCATGAAGCAAATCAACTTGGTGTTGTCAGTCAAGGCACAAATGGCAAGGCTCAAATTATCCTACTTCCAACCTTTCGTGCAAAAACCTAATTCTCTGGAAAAGCGTATAATGCTGGGAAAGATGGAAGGAAAGAGAAGAGGATGACCAGCAACAAGGTAAATGGACTCAGTTACGACAACAATGTGTGCAGAAGATCTGAAAGACTGTTAAGGAGGAGATAGATCATCATGGAGAAAATCTATGGGGCTGCTAGGAATTGAAAACCATTTGGTGGCACGTAATCAAGCACCATGGAAGGGTCAAGGATCAGAATTGATTTTTCATGGGAGAAGATATAATTCTGGATATTCTTCAGATGGCCTCTCTAGCTTTTTATGCTCTGTGGCATCCTACTTAATCAAATGGCATCCTGCAAATGGGGTATAAGAATGTTTACTTGTCACCTTAAAAAAAAACTATTCATAAAATGTGAAAGCCTTGTTAACATCCCCTTCATTTGCTAGAAGAATTATTTACTGCTTTGACGTGTGACGTTGTTCTGTTCTAGAAAAAGTCCCACAGCCACACTTCCCCTATTTATTTATTTTAGACATGAGCAGGGTTTGGTATACTTAACAGCCTCAGGAATGAGAATGATACACTCTGCATAAAAGGAGGAACTGCAGCTAATTCACACAGTGACATAACACTAGGAGGGTGCAATATTTCACATTCAGAGGGAGAGATCTACTTAGAAGCGTGCAGGAATAGCACCTCTCTGCAACTCCATAAACTAAAAATTTCCCTTCTAGGGGCCATGCCGCAATGTGGAAAGCAGCTGGATAATCTTGGGAAAAATGCAGCTTCTTTAAAGAGTTGCAGCCAGGTGCTGCACAAATGCTCCCACATGCTTGGAAGCACCTTTTTATTTTAAATCTATAAAATTGCCTTATTTAATTATATTTATTTATGTCTCACATTTAGAAACTGCCCTTCTCCCTCATAAAGGCTGTGTATAAATGCCATATCAAAACCAAACAAGAATAAAATAATAAAAACGTTTAAAAGGCAGGGGGTTTTTTGCATCTAGAAGTTCCTGGGCATGTTTATCTCAAAAGAGATCAGGGCTAGTTGGGGATGAAATAGGCCAAGACATGGCCAACAGCTTATACAATATTGGGTGAGATGAACCAGTCATTTGTCCCTGTATAAGGAAGCTTCTAAGACAGGCTTCGGGTGGCATCACCGATATGAAGATAGTGCATTTTCTGTTCTTTGATTCCTGGGCAAGCTTCCACTTTCTACAGTGTTCTTGCAGAACAGCTGCTGTTCGTGAACACTGTGTTCCCTATTTTCTTCTTCTTTGGAAAAAAACTCCTACTTCCTCATCCTTTCCATGGAGTGTTTTACCTATCTGCAAGCCTAACTGCAGGCGTGAATGACTGAGCAGTAACAGTGGTGAGAAGCTCATCTTTCTTTTAAATTGACATTAGCTCTTCCTTTTCTTTAACAGCAAGGTTCACCGTGAACCCAGCCTCACAGGCAAACGGGAAAGGAAGGCGGTGGCCTTGCTCCCATTGCAATGAATCTGGCTAGTGAGTACATCTTCTGGACCAGAGTCTGTTCAAGTGCTTTTTTGAGCAATGTTTATTTGTATATGTTACAAGTGCTTTTGGGTCGTATCAATCATTGTGACCCTAAGTGGCTCCAAGTAGTAAGATGCAAATAAAGTAACAGTTATTGTATTAGTAACACAATAATCATAAAACAAATCATCAAAATAAATTAGAACCATAATTAGAAGGCTTATGATAGCCGCCTCTTTTCCCTTTCAGCACTTCTGTCCCCTTATCTTTTGATTCCATCTAAATATAGTCACCAGGCCATAGCATGCTTAACCACAGCGGGTTGAATAGGCTAAATTTAGCTGGGCTTACCCATCCTGTTATAAGTCACAATTTATTCGCCAGAGTGCTTTGCTAAAACGTCAAATCAACCACAATTTGGCTTCGTATAATGTGCAAGCCAGTCATACAATCTAATCCAGCAGATGAAGTTTTTCCTAACCTTTGTTGGTAGTCTGTATGCTAGACATCTGTCGAGAACAAAGAAAAAGTCTGGAAAAAAAAGATGGCAGCCCTAATGCTGGCTGGGTAGGAGTAGGTCACAGGAGGGTGAGGTACGGAAGATTCCAGTGGTGGGGGGAAGGGGTAG
>JANHFO010009189.1:95862-108646 GCA_032468095.1 Pareas carinatus | reverse complement strand
CTCATTGGTTGTGGATCCATTAAAATGGTAATTTAGATGCTTGGGCAGGGGAGCTCCCAGCACTTTTAGGAAGTCTAGACTTTAAATGTTTGGAAAACATTTCTCTAGATCACTTTTCTTTTTAAAGGAAAAAAAAAGATTTAAAAGTCCAAATTTAAATCCACCACTTTAAATTTCTTTTAAAAATCAATCTGTCTTTCTTTTGGATATATAATCCAGTAAAATCCAGTAGATTTATACAGCCAAAAAAGTACTTCCGCTTTAAACAAAGGCTTTTGTTAGTTCAAAGCTCTCATTTTTGCAGCTTTAACATCTCACAAGTGCCATCTTTGCTACTTTGTATCTCTCAGTGTCTTTTGGAAGGAAACTTTTTTAACACTGTGTTAAGTTTTTTAAAAAAATACTTGCCAGGAATTCTGCTCTTGCCCAGTCCATTTCAGAAAGCTGTAGTTGAAAGAATTCTTGAACGGAGGTGGTCGCGACGTTTCGTTCTGCCTCAGCAGAAGCGTCCCAGGCGCGGAGCTTTTACCGGATCTCCCTGGGGAGCTCTCACCCTTTCAACCCCAGAAGTAAATTCAGGGGCTCTAGGGGAGCTCTACCCCAATCCGACTGCTCGCCTTTCCCTCTTCTCCTGGGGGAAAGGCTTCCAGCTGCCTAACAGCTGGTTTTGAGCTGTCAAAGCGGCTTAACGGGATCGCGGGGCTGGCGGACCCGAAGAGTTCGTCTTGCAACGTCTACGGCGCCACCGGAAGTCAAAATTGAAGGATATGTTATAAGATAATGGAACATTTAAGATTGCATTTTAAGATGAAAAGACTTAAAATGGATTTAAATATTGATGAAAAATTGATAGCTTTGTTATATTGTAGTGATATGGAATTGATAAATGTATTATGAGATTGAAATTGGATAGATAAAAATATTTTAAATAAATTTAATTTCAATTCTAGAATTCTACCAGTAAATTAGGATAGGAGTTTAAATGACCATTAGTATAAATTGAAAGATTGACAAGGAGGTGAAATTAAGATTTTTAAGGATGTTATATAAATATAATACCATTTAAATAATTTAATATGCTTAAAATTGTTAACCTGTTATTACTGTAATGTAATTACTGTAATTACTTAGAATGTTTTATATAAATATGAAAATATTGAAAGCTTTTAGGAAAATGGACTTAAAAGCGGTACAGATGGTTGGATAAGAGATGGAAGGAGTAGGTGTGAAATAGCATTAATGAACTTGATAAGTCCTGATGAAAGAAATTTGAAATGTATGTCCAGCAGGCAGATGCTGATGGAAATATACAAGCACATTGTTTTTTGTTTTTATATAATAATAATAAAAAAATTATACCAGAAAAAAAAGCCTGAGGGGAAAAAAACTACTACATTTGTCTTATTCGAAACTTAGAATTTATGGTCTATTCTTCTGCACACTGCCTTCAATATGCATTAATCGGCCTCACAGTTAGAAAGGTATTAACAACTTATATGCCTCAGCTTCTCAAAAGAGCTTTTTTTTTAGAGCTTGCTTCAAACAACTAGACTTCATGATAAGATATGGGAGGTTTCATGAGGTTCCATGTGAAGAAAGGCTGTATTTGTAGAACACCAACCATTGAAGACATTGGAAGTATTCTTTTTGACTACTAACTGCACTCTGTAGAAAAAGCTGCTTATTTAGATTTTTATTTAAAAACTAAAAAATACTGCGACCCCAGGAGAAACGGTCTTACTTTTTGCATATCACTAGTAAGGCCACACTCTTCATATCAAAGGCCATCTCAAAGAGAACAGAATATTTAGATCAAATTGGGGTTAACTGTAGAGGTGGCAACTTACTATGAACTTATCCTATTATTTTCACTGCATCTACTGGTATGTTAGTTTTATGCTTTTGTTCAGCATTACCAGCTCAGAGTTGACTCAGCCCTCCATCCTTCCAAGGTCAGTAAAACGAGGACCCAGGTTGTTGGGGGCAATATGCTTATTCTATAAACTGCTTAGAGAGAATAGGATAGGATAGCATAGCATAGCATAGGATAGCATAGGATAGGATAAGATAGAATTTACTTTTATGGCTAAGTGTGTCTGATCATACAAGGAATTTTTCTCTGGTGTATTTACAGGCTACAATTGACAAACTGTAGTTACAATCATAAGGCTATAATTGACAAACAATGGTTACAGTCCTACGATACATTCATTATCATAAAATGCATCATGTCATGTACATATTAGGTGCATTTATAATCATAAAGTATATTCCTCGTGCCATCATTTTATGAAGTATAATCATCATGTCACAAAGCATTTCATCATGTCACATATCAAAACATTTGTGGGCTATAAATCACTGTGAAGTGATATAAGTCTAAATGCCATTGCTATATGACTAAATAATTAAATCAATAAAGATTCTATTCTATTCTATTCTATATTCTATTCCATTCCATTCCATTACAAAAATGTTGTAAAGTTACTACAGAGAACAGAGAACAAGTTTGATATAGAGCTTGAGGCACAAAACCATTTCTTTCAGCTCTGGGAAGAGGTCATTGGCAAATACCTCTGAAATCTTGCCAAGAACACTGCAAGGACTTGTTCAGGATGTCACCAGGAGCCAATGCTGTCTGGACAAAAACAAAATGAAATGAATTTCTTGCAGAGTCCCATACTTTCCCATAACTTGAATGGGTCATATTTATGTTTAAAATATACCGTGTTTCCCCCAAAATAAGACACTGTCTTATATTAATTTTTGCTCCCAAAGATGCACTAGGTCTTATTTTTAGGGGATGTCTTATTTTTCCACCGAGAACTTCCTGTCTGCTCCGGCTGCACTAGAGGGGAGGCCTTATTATCAGGGAGGTCTTATTTTCGGGGGATGCTTTATATTTCAGCAAGAGGCAAAACTGTAAGTAGGTCTTATTTTCAGAGGATGTCTTACTTTCGGGGAAACAGGGTAGGTGATTGAAGAATAGGAAATCAGGGGAAGTTTCAGGAGAAGAACCTATTTTCAAACTCCAATAATAATTTTAAAACAATTCACGATTGTAACTATCATTCTGATAGTCTACCTGTAATTCAACTTATGACTTAAATAGAACATAGAAAATAAAATAATAGAGTTGGAAGGGACCTTGGAGGTCTTCTAGTCCAGCCCCCTGCTTAAGCAGGAGATCCTATACCATTTCAGACAAATGGTTGTCCAGCCTCTTTTTGAAAGCCTCCAGTGATGGAGCATCCACACCTTCTGAAGGCAAGCTGTTCCATTGGTTGATTGCTCCAGGAAAGTTCTCCTTACTTCTAAGTTGCTTCTCTCCTTGATTTCTTTCCATCCATTGCTTCTAGTCCTGCCTTCGGGTGCTTTGGAGAATCATTTGACTCCCCCTCATCTTTATGGCAGCCCTTCAAATATTGAAACACTGCTAACATGTCTCCCTTAGTCCTTCTTTTCATTCGACTAGACATAACCAATTCCTGTAACCGTTCTTCGTATGTTTTAGTCTCCAGACCCCTAATCGTTCTTCCTGCTCTTCTCTGCATCCTTTTCCAGAGTCTCAACATCTTTGTAATATTGTGATGACCGGAACTGAATGAAGTTGTTTGTTAGTTGTTTGATTACTTGTTTGTTTTAAATGACAAACATCAATGCATACTTGTATATTTCAATGTTTATTTCAGGTATAGTATACTAAATTTCCATCATACTTTCATTTGAATGCCTGATCAAAGGTGTTTTATAATTATATATAATTATGTAGGAAAACCAAGTAATAAACAAGGGAGTTAGAAATATTTAAATATAAATACAATTTTAGGAAAAGCAATCATTTTCATTGCAGTTGTTTGTCAAGCACTGACAAATGTGTTGCCATGAATTCTGTTTTTAGCTTTCACAAGAAAAAGCAATAATTATTTTTTTTAATCATGTTTAAGGTGCCAGTTCTTTGTAATAATTTCTCTAAATAACAATTCAGCTGATACAAGGTCCAGTAGGATTTAGGAGAAACCAGAATAATGTTTTCAGAGATTTTTGTGCCAGTTTCTAAATATCTAAAACATAGATTTTATATTACTTTTTACAATGTTTATAATATTAAAATGTAAAAATTATTACATTGCATTCTTTCATTTTCCGTTACCATTTGATTAAAGGAATTTTTGTCTTCATCTATTGATTTGGTAGGTTTAGGGTATATAAATCAATCCTGTGATCCAGTGGGTCATCCTTTGAAAGAAAGGTAATTCAGTTTGATGTGACCAGAATGAACATTAAATTTTAGGCTGATCATATATTTTTTTACCCCAGTGCTGGACAGTTCCATGATCATCTAAAAGAGTATATATCATAAATAGAGAAATAATAGTAATGGTAAAGGAACTTCAATAATAAATCAATATTTACTTACTTAAATGTAGGGAAAAGAGCATGCTGAGCTGGATGACAGAGTTAAACATCTCATCAGTGTAGAATCGTTGTGTTGTCACAAGAGATCCAAGTTCAGCTCATTGTGAATTTGGTTGTCCCTTATCTAGTGCCAGTTTAGCTTTGACCATTAGTTGACTTGTGTATAAGTAGCAATAATAAACTCTTCTATGTTTTCAATTCAGCAAATGCTCCTCTTATTTGCATCCGACATTAAACAGATAAACAAAATGACTGTGGGCGGTCAAAAAAAGCAGTGGGAGTAGGAACTTCTGACTTCCTGCTCGCTTCCCCAATGACTTTGTTTGTGGGACCTGACAGGGAGTATCAAAAACCATGACCATGTGACTGGATATGCGGCAATGGCAACAGCTTTGCAAATAAAACTGGTCTGAACTTTGTGGAAATTTCAGTTCCGCAGGACAAATAGATCACAATTTTTTTAGGCATTCTTTAAGTTGGCAGTTTTTAGGTATATGGATTCAAAAATCACTGTGGTATAATGCACCATATGGGCTAACATGAAAGTACAAAGATGAATACAATGTGAGTTTTAGTAGTACTTAGAAACTGCTTAGAGCTGGTTGATTTTGGAAAGCTGGTTAGACTTAGTACTTTGATGGGAGACCACTAAGAAATCCAAGGGATGTAAGATAGGAATAGAACTGAAAGAACATTCCAGAAAGAAACACTTCTTTTTTTTCTGAGAAAATAATGTAGCTGAGACTATGAAGTCCCTTGGACTCAATCTGGATTTGAAGGAGACCTTTCTTTACACACTCTGTGTAAATAGGGTGTCCTTCAGATCCAGATTAAGACCAAGGGACTTCAAATTTACAGTATTTTCTAGTATTTAGAGAATTCAAAATGATATTTATTACTCACGTAGAATAATTTTTTGTCAAAGTATTCTCTATGAGGTTTTTTCTTAATCAATATAGTTGATTTTTATCAAGTATACATGCAATAACATTCCAGTTTTTGCTTGTTTTTCACAGAAGAAGCCAATAATATTATCCTTGGTATATGTCACCAAAGAAATTATCTAAAATGTATAAAGGCATTTCAAATCTATCTTACAAATGTGAACAACAACAAGGGACTTTTTATCATGCTTCATGGATGTATAAAAAAGCTAGAAATTTTTGGATTCAAATACATATACTGAGTCAGAGATTTTTTTAAAAAAAATATCAATGTATAATTGACATCAGGGTTGTTTCTTTTGGGACTGAGGAACAAACAATTGGAAGAAACCATGGAAGTTTTTTATATATATAATATAACTGCTACAAGATTATTATATGCACAAAGATGGAAAGATTTGGCTTTACCCATAAAGGAGGAAGCACTGATGAATATGATGAAACTTGCTGAGATGACCAAATTGACTTCTTTGATCAAGAAAAGACAATGCCTATGTGTATTGCTGAGTAAACAGACAAAAATGTTTATGATTTTGATGATTAGGCAGGATAGATTACAAAAAAAAAGAGAGTCATGTTGTAACCATAGAATAAGAAGTAAATTTACCATTGTACTTATAACTGCTGTGAAGAGGATTTGAAGCCACTTTTCTATATCTCTTTTTCTTTTCTTACCCTTTTAAGTGCCTTTTTCATTCTTTTTTCTCTCCTTTTTTCTCTTCTCATTTGAAACTTTAAAATTGTGTCTGTGTGTGAGAGAGAGAGCACGCACACACAGATATATTCAGCACGTATTGCGGGCCCAATTGGCAAAAGAAAGCTCATAACCATATTGGTTGGAAATATGTGGAACAGACCTTCATCCTGCAGTGAATAGATAATGGCTAAACTGAAGATGATATATATAATTTTATATGTATACATGATGTTAATAATTTTGAAGAGATTTCCAAACTCATAATGGCTACATATGAAATGAATGAGATTTGAATTGATGTCTTCATTATTCTATTTAGAGCAGCACAATTCTTGGTCCCTTTGTACTACTTCTCCATTTTTTTAAAAAAAATCTTTTACAATATTTTTTTCCTTTTAAATCTTGCTTCTTCTTCTTCTTCTTTAAATTTAGCAGACCATACTTACAAAATGCCTTCTAATAATAGTTTTTATGACATTTTATACAAGATTCTTCTTCAGCTACCCCATTTGATTTTTTAAATGATGGGGAATTGATCTGTTGAAGACATTATATTGGGAGGAACCACTAAAATATATTTTGCTTCAGTAATGCAATAATTGGGAGTGTTTTACAGTAGGCAAAGTTGCTGATTCCTTTTTTTTTGTCTATCGTATTCAGCCGCTCTAATTGTTTTTTTCCTTTTAAACTGTCTGTTCCTAACATCAAGAAGAAGAATAGGCTTTCAAATCCAGCTGGCTAAAATAATCTAAACAGCATTCTTCCCTTCACATGCACACACACAACCGCACACACGCTCTTAAATTCCTCGTTCTGCTTCCCCTCCCACACCTGCATTCATAACACATTGCATAAGAAGTTTCTGAAAGAAACTCCTGGTGCCAAAGTTGGAAGCTGTTTCCCCCCTACATTTCTTCTCAGAAACAGCACAAAGTATCATCAGGGGTTAGTGTGGAATTATAGAGAAAGATGACGGTGACTCATTGCTCGCCATTAAGAAGCTGCATGCATGCGTTTTTTAAAAATAAATTAGTGGGTTTGCAATTGTGTGCTACCTAGAAACAAGAAAGGAAATGAAGGAGAACCAAAAGAATAACCTGAGAATCAAAGATGTATTGGTAAACAATTTCAGTCATGTCTAGTTTGTGTGCAATAATTTACTTACGTTTTTGCAGCATTTTCAGTGATTGAGGGTGCAAACTCTCCCTCTGCTCACATGGATGGAAAGTGAAGATTGGCCATTCAGTGCAGGGTATTTTTTAATTTAGGTGATATGCTTTTGACACAGAAGAAAAAAAAATACATGTGCAAGTGAGGAATCCACTCTATTTGGAACCCATCCACAAAGAAGAAGAAAAATAAGTGAGTGCTACACAAGAGAATGTTCGCATGGCTGTTTATGCAAGTGGATCTTGTATTGCTTTCAAAATTTTTGGATTCATTTTGTACAAGCTGTAGAATCATGGCCACTCCCTAAACATCCATTTAAATTCAGTGACAATGAGAAGTTTGGGGGATGTTGTAAGAAGAGAAAGGATATTTCAAATGGGTGAAGAGCAGGTAGCAGAAAACTATCTTCTTCTTGACTTTCCTGATTTTCAGCTTCTCCACATGGGTCATTCCTGATTTAAAAACAATTGTGCTAGAGAGTGTTGTTCCATATATCTGCAGTTAGTACCTCTAGTTTGACCTTTACGTTTCTAGTCATGATATCCCAGTGCAGATCGTCTTAGCTTCCTTGCCTTTGCCAATATTGTACTACCCAGCTTGACCTTTTAATGCCTTTATACTCTTTTGTTGGTAGATCCTAAGTACTCAGAAGTAGTTAGAAGTGCCCTTCCATTCAGATTCCATGTGGTATTTGGAGGTACAGTGCTTTGAGAAATTCCGATTCCATTGGTTGTTATTATGGCCAAGTAAAAATACTTGTCTTGGACACCATGGATTTGCCTGATGGGCTTTTAAGGTCCTAGGTCTGCCCCTGCCTCCACATTAAGCTGCAGTATATGTGAGTTCATTTTTGAAGGTTGTAAATAAATACTTCCTTTGGTCCATCCTGACTTGTTGCTCATCAATTTTATGGCTCAGTTTGTATGTCAGTTCCACATTGTTATCTTATGTTTGCACACAGTCATATGAAAAATAAGCACCCTTCTTGTAGTTTTTTTCTTGTTTAATCTAGGTGAGCCTACCAATATTTTATCTTCATTCAAACAGTATAGAAAGATAAAGGTGATACAGTTGAACAAATGAAAAACTGTGACAAACTGAGTTTGCAATCATTCATTCAACAACAACAACAAAATAACAGATACTACATAGTTTTCTGTGGAAAAAGCAACTGTACTCTTGGCTGTACACTACTGTACTCTGCTACCTGACCTTCAACAGGAACAACCTGAGGTATACATTATTTATAACAGTTTACCAGTCTTTAATCACATGACCATGACAATTTATGATGACTGTGGGGCACTGCGACCATTGTCATTTGTCCCAGTTACCCAGCCCCCCCTCAATCCTAATCATGTAGCTGTGGGGATGGTGCAACAGCTGCAACTCAGAGGACCAGTCGTAAGTCTCCTTGTTCATCACTCTCATAGTTTAAAATGGTCACTGAATGAGTCGTTTCTAAACGAAAACGATCTGTACCTGTATGTTGAAATATGTTGAAAACGGCAAACATTTCAATTGGGTATACTGGTTTTTCACATGACTGTGTGGTGGCTCCTTCACCTGCTGTACAATGAAGGACGTTTACCCCTTACGCCAGCGGTTTTCAAATTTGACAACTTTATGATATACGGGTTAGGGAATTCTGGGAGTTGAAGCCCACTCATCTTAATGTTGCCAAGCTTGAAAAACACTGTCCTGTGGGTTGCAAAGGGGGTGTGGTGGCTCAGTGGCTAAGATGCTGAGCATGTCAATCGGAAGGTCGGCAGTTCAGCAGTTCGAATCCCTAGTGCCGTGTAACGGAGTGAGCTCCTGTCACTCGGCCCAACTTCTGCCAACCCAGCAGTTCAAAAGTATGTAAAAATGCAAGTAGAAAAATCGGGACCACCTCAGTGAGAAGGTAACAGCACTCTGTGCGCCTTTGGCATCTAGTCATGCTGGCCACACGGCCACGGGGATGTCTTCGGACAGCATTGGCTCTTCAACTTTGAAACGGAGATGAACACCACCCCTAAAGTTGACTCGACCAGCACATATGTGTGTGGGGGGGAACCTTTACCTTTACCCTTTTATGTATAGATACCTTTCATAGAACACAGAATGTCTCCGCTTAGTAACACAACAGTTACTACACACATGCCAAAGGTCTTAGCTAGCACCTGAGTTAAAACAATGGAGATCTCCCCTTGTCTAAAGTCCCTGCAATTGTGGATAATAGAGAATTGCCCATCCGGGTAGCCAATACTTGAGCCAGTGGTCTGATTTTGGTTTGGACAGCTTCTCTCTTCTAATCTGCTGGTTCCTCAGCATCTCAAATCTGCTCCAAAATAGAAATTCGTACTATTTCCTTCATGCCTCCCTTTTCTGAGTTGTTTAAGTGCAGCAAGCACCCAACAAAAGGGGCATTAAAAGTAAACGCAGTACTGCTGCAAAGCCTCCCCCGCAAGTTGGACTGGATGTGACTGAAAAATTTTTCCTCCTAGGAGCAGGTATGGGTGGGTTTCCCAGTAACCTTTATCAGCCAGAAGAATGCAAGCAAGCTAGAAAGGAAGTGTATTGAGCTGGAGGGGGGCGGGTGGCGTTTGCACCATAGAAAACTCATGTTGGTGGGGGTAGGGAAGAGCACAGGTCCTTCATTAGTCTCCAAGCTCTTTGGTCGCTAGGTGCAATTGTCGCTAAGCAACTACGGTACATTCTTTCTGCTAAAGTTGTATGTGCAGATGCTCCATTTAGAAGCAAAAGCATAATAAAGCTATGTTGTGTGAGCGTATTGTGGCTTCTGTTGAAGACTGGGAAAATTATAATCAAGCTATGGTGCACGAGTATGTTGCGGTTTCTGTTGAAGACAGGGGAAATTCTGTTAAGTCCAAAGGTAGCAAGGAAGTAACCTGAATTACATATAAATGACTCATTTAACTGTCTGAACCAGCGCAATGTTTTGTTTTTCAAATTGCAACACTGATGTTTTTTATGAACGATCTGGAGAGTGTCTTGAAATAATATGTCTGGGCAGAAAAGGTCCCTTAAAAGTTTCAGTTCACACATTGGTGTTTTAGTTGAACATCCAAGTTTGTTAATTCTGCACCTAAAATGTCTTGGACCAATGAGACAAACAAGTGTTTAACTTTAATGAAATTGAAGCGAAAGCCATTTTGGCAGGAATTTTCTTGTATTTTTGGAGTCTATCCTTTAGCATACCACTCAGGGGATAAACATAATTCAGCTAGGAAAAGTATCATACCTCTCATCTATAATAACTGTCAACAGTGTTTTAGTCATGTTCCAGACAGTTTAGATCATACATAAAATCCTCTGACTTGTGCAACTGGCTTCTGATGCTGGAGGTGGTGTGAAGCTAGTCAGGGAGTTGTCCTATCTCAACTTGGAACTGTGCCTGATCATTAATCACAATTTGGAGATTTAAATGTTTGTGTCATGCTCCATATTCTCTTTTATCTATCATTAACATTGAGGGATATGAAATGCAAAAGATTGTTCACTGGTTGTTTTTTTTTTAGTGAATTCTAACACAGAAATGGTGCTAGGGCTCCTGTCTTAGTTTTCTTGTGCTTCTTTTTGCTAACAGTGCAACCTGCAGTTTACAACATACAAAGCTAGTATTAAGCTATGAGTGTTTGGTGCTTCTTGAATGCCAAAGTCTTTTAGGAATGTGCCTATGGCAACAATCAAAGTATGTTAGAAAATCAGAAGGGAGCTGGAAAGTGCAGCGCAAGGGTCTCTCCCAGACGCCGTGCTAAGAAGGAAAACACCCAACTGACATGTACCTGGACAGCATTAGTGTGCTAACAGATCAGAGAGGTGCCTGAAGGTGCAGGAGTCAACTAAGCCTCCTCTTGCAGTAAAAATTTTATACTTATTTCATTTCCAACTGAAGCCACATGCTGCCCGCTGTTTCTGTTTGCAAAAACAATAACAAAAAAAACCTCAGCTGAATGCTGAGTTGAAAGACTACTTACCTTTCTTTGAGCTGACAAGAAAACTAAAAAAATAATGTAACATTTGCTGTCCTTGCTGCCTTTGTATCTTGCCTTTACAGCAGTGATATTGACAACTTTACAATCCTGAATGTGGACTTCAACTCCTAGAATTGTCCAGTTAGTATGCTGCAGAATTCTGGGATTTGAAGTCCATACATCTTAGAATCGCCTCAGTTCTGACTTGCCACCAGAGAGAGATGTCCTGATTTTGGATGTTTAGGGCATATTCCATATTAAATGGAAGTGAGAGATGCATGGTAAAGCAAGAGGAATTTACCCACTGTGTCCATCAGCTGCCCAGTGGGCCTCTTTTGAACACAGTTTCCCTGCTGTTTCAAAACTGCTGGCTTTAAATGGGAAAAGGCAACCTTGCTTTAAAACCAAAATAGCTAAGGGTGACTTAAGCTTCTCTTGAACAGGGATTGGGATTGGGCACATTTATGCTTGGTTAAGGGAAATAGAGAAGGCCCTGTGGGTATCAGTAATCACAAATGGAAGAACACTGCACAGAACAGTCCAAAGAACAGTGAGATGCTATTTTTCCAGAGGAAGGTATTTGCATAAAATATAATAATGTTTCTAATTTTATAATAAAGTATATTAACATAATAGCATTAAAACCATCAATCATTTTTATTCCAATTGGCCCCATAGACAAATTTTCTCCATAACAATAAGTCCCTAACCTGGTTTCCAATGGTGTCCTCTTCGCCACTGTAACTGAGTCCATCCACCTTGCTGCTCTTCTTTCCTTTCCTTCCATCTTTCTCAGCATTAGAGCTTTTCCAGGGAGCTAAGTCTTTGCATGGTATGTCTGAAGTAGGATAATTTGAGCCTGGTCATTTGTGACTGAAATGAGAACTCTGGATTGTTTTGTTTTCTTAGTTTGTTTTCTAGGCTGTCTATGATATGCCCAGAAGTCTTCTCCAACACCAGAGTTTAACAATGTCAATAGTTGCAAGATTCAATCTTGGTCACCGGGACAAGAGGTTTACTCTTCCGAGCTCTTGTGCTGGAGCCCATCCTCAGGGATCTTCTCTCTACTGGAATATGTGCTTTGGGCTATTCTATGAGTTGTATTTATGTGGTGCCTTCCAATTGGGTGAATGGTGTGTGTTGATGGTTGGCGATTGACTGCTGTTTCCTTGTGCTACCAAGCCCTCAGCTCCTAAGTACCTGATAAGCTGGCGTTAAATCAGCATTCCTGCTGACTATCAAGAAGCCCGTTTCCCAGGCTTCAATCATTTCCCTGGCTCTCTTTGTACCACCATGGCCAACAATCATAGTAGCTGTGAAATTGAATGTCAATAGTCTTCCTGTTCTGCTTCTTCAGAGTCCAACTTTGCTTCCGTAATGTGTCACAGGAAATGCCATGGTTTGCATGATTCTGATCTTTGTACATATAGACATATCATGACATTTGAATAACTTCCAAAACTTTCATGGCTGCTCCAGCAAGTGCTAATCTGTAGCATATTGATGCTGTGACTCCCGAGGACCTGGACAGGATCCTGGGCCGGCTGAACCCGACCACATGTTTATTGGACCCGTGC
>JANHFO010009189.1:75465-87223 GCA_032468095.1 Pareas carinatus | reverse complement strand
CTAAATGTCTGAACAGTTTGGGAGGGAAACAGCTCCCAACATCTGCTGACCGGTGATTGACAAGGCAATTAGGGTCAAACACTCTTAAGCAGCAGAGCCCTTGGATCCAGCACTTAGAATCAAGGTCAAATATCCACAGCCACTTAGTTGGGGCAGAATTGGGCCTGAATCTTCTCCCCTCCATACAGATATGCATAGACTTAAAGCACTGGGACAGTGACTTGATAGGATCAGACTGTGATGAGAAGGTACTGTTGGGTATCATCAGTGTGCTAATACAATTTGACTCTGAATGAACTGATAATCTCACCTTGCCATTAATGATGTTAAACTAAACGGGTGAGGCACAATCTAAGAATCTCCAGATTTAATCTCTTCCACCATCAGCAATTGACTGGGACTGGCTATAAAGAAAGGAGGAGAGCCACTATAATATAGTACCTCCATCTCCTAAACCTTGCAATTGGCCTAGAAGAATGTCATGACTGTCACTAAGAAATTACACCTATTCCTTGCTAATTTTAAATATTTTAAATTTTAAAGTTTCGGTAGAAATTGGTTTTATATTTCTGGCTTTTTAAAACTTCAGCCACTGTATAATGATTTTAATGTGTTTTAAAAGTTTGTTTATATGTTTTGTGAAGTATTTTAAATGGCTGTACACCGCCCTGGGTCCCTTCAAGGAGAAGGGCGGTATAGAAATATAAATAAAACTAAACTAAACTAAACTAAATCAAGCAAAACTAAAATGGATGCACCATCCCCATCATAACTCCCACCAAAAATCATCAACAAGCACAACTGATGCTATCTTCAGCCTGAAACAAGTCCAGATAATTAGTATCCTCCAGGAGCCTCTGAACTGCTGTCCAATCACCTTAGAAGTTTGATGATAACTGACCTATGGAATGGAGTTCAGCCATAGGCCATTGAGAAGAGGGCATGCCATCACCTACTTCTGGGCTGGAGGAAATATAGATAGGTTGACATTACTGCATGAACCCAACCATGAGGTTGTCCTCACTGCACGGACACTACTGCAAGGTTGACCTCAGTGGATGGACCCAACTACAGGTCATCTCAGAGACTGCCTTATCAATCCAGGAGGGACCTGGATGCAAAAAAGAGGTAGCCCTGCTCACAGTCCAAAAAGTTCTTGTCTACTTCCTTAAGTGTCACAGGCCCGGATTCACTCAAGAATCTCTCACAGCCATCCCCCATTTTATAGGACATTGTTGCTTTCCTAAAGGATTTGTCAATTGGCAGCTATAGAAACTAAATAACTAACTAACTAACTAACTAACTAACTAACTAACTAACAAACAAACAAATAAATATTATTTTTCCATAACAGCCTTAGGGTAGGGTTTTGATGAATTATGTACCAAAACCATTTCTTAATTAGTCATTCCTAGTTTAGATCACATCAGCATATTAAACATAAGTACCTTTTTACTTTTGCTTCAGTTATGTACTTTTGTATATCTATAAAATAACCTTCAGTCTTGTCCCTTTGCCCACGCTTTTGAAAAGTAATTGGTATTGTTAATTGTAATCAAATATCTATTCAGCTGAATAGATGTACAGTACATGCCGTGCTTTTCAAACTAGAATCAGGATTTTTTTTATAAAAGCTGGAAAATTGGTATTATGGAATCAGTCTTTGGAAATCTTTTAGTATTTTATGCTTTAACACGGCTTGCCTTTGGGAGTGAGATGGAGGGAAGGACAGCAATTAAGATGGCTCACGGTGTGGTGGACTCACAATTTCTTCTTGAGGAGTAGGGGCTAGCTATGGCTATGATGGCCTTTACACATTTTTGAGTTGTATTTCAGTTGTGTCCTTTCTTGGATTGAGGTACCCAACTCACAGTCATTCATGACCTCTAGATGGAACTATGCAATGCACTGTACATGGGGCTGCCCTTGAAGAGTATTTGGAAGTTGCCACTGTAGCAGAATTTAGCCACATAGGCCATCAAGAGTGCATATTTCTGGCAAATATGACGTCACAGCTCTATGAGCTGCATTGGTTATGATTGTGCTTCCGGATGCAATTCAAGGTGCTGCTAGTCATCTTTAAAGCCCTTCATGGCTGCCAGGTTACATATGGGACTGTCTCTCCCTGGTTTTTTATACATCATATCCAATCAGATAAGAGGTGCATGCTCTGGAACCCATCCACCAAAGAACCACTGGCTGATGGAACCTAGGAGAAGGGTCTTTTCAATTATGCCTTTGGAACATCATTCCTCCAGAGATCAAATCTGCCCCATCCTCTTGGTCTTCCCTAAACCCTGAAGATGTGTTTCTGTGCTTAAATCTGAAACTCCAGATGATGTGGAAAACCATCTCTTGGTTATGTTGATCACTGTTGTTATGATTCTGGGCTGCTGCAGGTTTTTATATACAGGTAGCCCTCAACTTCCAACCACAATGGAGTCCAACGTTTCTGTTGCTAAGCGAGACAGTTAAGTGACTTTTGCCCCATTGTATGAAATTTCTTGCCATAGTTGTTAAGTGAATCACTGCAGTGTCACAGTTGTTAAGGGAATCTGGCTTTCTCATTGAGTTTGCTTATAAGGTTGCAGAAGGACACTGCAACCATCACAAATAGGAGTCAGTTGTCAAGTATTTGAATTTTGATCACATGACTATGGAGAGATGCTGCTACAGTTGTAAGTGTAAAAAATGATCATGTCACATTTTTCAGTGCCACTGTGACTTCGAATAGTCACCAAATGAACTGTTGTAAGTCGAGGATTATCTGTACTTTTTATCATTTTGATGTTTTATTTATTTATTTTACACATAAATAAGACCCATGCAAAGCAATGCAATGCAATGCAATGCAATACAATACAATACAATACAACGAGATCTTTAGGCCTCAGATGTCTCCATCCCAGCTTCTGTCAGCCTTGCAGGTCTGTGTCTTTGCCTGCTGATGTGAGTCCTAATGCTATTTGGGGGGGGCATTGTTGTTGTTGTTTTTCATGGTGTTCCATTGACAGTCACACACCTGTACTTCGCTACAGAGGCACCTGCTTAATAGGGCTGTGTGGAGGAGAGATAAGGGGAAAGAATGCACAAGCCCCTGTTGAAGAAATGAGACAGTAAATAAGATCTCAACTCTGGGAGAGATAGACACATGAGAAAGAGACTCCAGAGCCTAAATTCCATATGCTATAAAGAAGGGGCAGAGGAAACACTGGCAGACTTTCCAGGTTCTGTTATTATATCCTACAACAATGTTTCTCAACTGTGGCAATTTTCAGATGCGTCGACTTCACATCCCAGAATTCCCCAGGCAGCATGCTGACTAGGAAATTCTGGGAATTGAAGTCCACACATCTCAAAAGTTGTCAAGGTTGAGAATCACTGCTCCACAGCAATTAAAATAGAGCTCCAGTTGTCCTTGTGGTGTGTTTTCTGACCTGGCGTACCTCAAAGGGGCTGGTAGGCTACTATAATTGGTTTGCCTTAATTTGGGCAATTATTAAATGCATTAGAAAGTTCTGTTTTCAGCTTAAATAGGATAGCCATTTTGTCTGGTCTCTGTGGGCATAGAAGGCTGGATAAAATGAAGCTTTGCCCTGATCCAGTACAGTTTATTCCTAGGTCATCAGGTGCCCAATGATGGCCTAGCTACACAGAAAAACCAGGATGGAGGCTCTGCTGTCACACGCACACACATTCTTAAAATCGCTCTCTAGAGAGAAGATGTAAAGTGGATTAGGCCAGCCAATTCTTCAGCAGGTCCATTAACACAGCAAGTCTCCTCTTAGCGATTCAGGATTTGTTTTGCTGTCAAATAAGAGGTTATTTCTTTGCTCCCTAGTTTTTACAATAAGTATCCGGTCGCAGCAGAAAATGACGCAGCTGCAAGGCAGGGAAGCAAAAAGTGGCTTTTCACGAATTGCTAATATTAAATGAAAGAAGGGAGGGGCGAGAGAACACTTTCTAGATTTCAGTGAGAACAAGTTAAAAAAAAATCAAGCAGGATAGAGCTTGCTGCTGATAAACTGGAACCCAGCCCCCACCCCAAACCTGGAAGCATTTTTTCGTTCTTACTGTAGAAACTTTCATAGCCTCAACAGGCATCAACCTGAATGTGGAGTCAGACCACATGTGAAGAGGTCAAAAATTGCGCTGACACTTTCAGCTGGCTTATAGCACCTTGGAGAACACCACATTTCCTTCCCACCCAGATTCTGACCCTGATTAGCGCCTTGTATTTTATATTTTTGTATACAGCTTTCCCCTGTATGTTTTTACATGTTTTTCCAAGTTCATATGTTTTTCAAAAGCTGTATTGTCTTGCCCTACACTTTGTCCTGTATTTTTCTCTACTGTTTTGCAGTGAAAAATGTATGGTAAAATTCTCCCTAGTGTTTTGCAGTGAAAAATGTATGGTAAAATTCTTTGAAGTACTTATCATAGTGGGCGGTTGCCTTCTGCTTCCCTTCTAGCAGGACAAGACGGCTTCTAAAATATCAGGATCAGCAGGTCTGGTTTTGATCTTCTAGAGCAAGGGTCTCCAACCCCCAAGTCTGTGGACCGGCATCAGGCTGCGGCATGCCTGCAACCGGTCCACGTAAACCAGTGAAGTCCATCTGCAGGATGCAGGAGCGTGCAAAACCACACTCCATACATTCCACGGAAAAAACCTCTCTCCACGGAACCAGTCCCTTTTGCCCAAAAGGTTGGGAGCCGTTGTTCTAGAACAATGTTTCTGAACTTTAAGCCACTAAGATCTGTGGACTTCAACTCCCAGAATTCCCTAGCTGGCATACAGGGCCATTTTTATTTTCTTTGGTCCCTTTTTTCATAAGACCTTAATGGGGACAGAAGTATTAGGAATCTGGAAAGTAACTCCCTCTGGCTCTTCTCCTTCCAACAATCCTAAAAATTGCCCTACGTTGATGGCCTACCTGTCAATCATTTTGCAAAATTAGAATGCCAGAAGGCTGCGGGAAATCTGTATTCTATAAGTAATCCACTCCTGCTTTATAGATTTGGGATGTACAAAATGAATAAGTTTGCAACTAAATGACTCACTACTAAGTTTAGTGAGTATTGTAGTGTCCTTTCAAGGAGGGAGACAGAGATATCAAAAGAGAAGACCCAGTGTGAGACTTGGTGGCAGATTCCTATTTAAACCATAAAGGATGCATCATTTGGGGTAGAACACATAAGTTTCCAGTTTCAGTCCAGCAGCATATTCAGAAAAAGAGACTGCTCAAAGGCCATTGAGACTCTCTAGCTGAACCTTGAGCCATTGACAGTGCTAAACTAGATGTACCACAAAGTGTATGGTTGCACATTTTTATTCTGTAAGGTCCCTTTGTAATTGCTATGGCATTTCGAAGGTGATCTTGATGTATTGAGTATAGTTTAGGATTTGGGTATAGAGAAAATCAACCATAGGCCACCGAGTTCCCTGAATTGCCCTAGTCCAGCCCTTTCTTGATTTCTCTAAGATTAAAATTGCAATTGCTCTGCAAAGAAGGTGGGTGGGATGCCCCACTAAACCAGATTTCAGCCTGACGTGTGTTTCCCCAGGTGAATCATGAGGAGGGGTAGTGGGAGATCTTTTGCAGTCCTTCTCCATCTCCTGAAGGAGCCTTAAAAGGTCTAGACGTTCTTCACCAGACAGCTACATGTGTCGTCTCTTTCCTTCCCCAGGAAGCTGCAAACATTTTGAAGGGAGTGAACAAGAAACATGTGAAAGCAATGAAGCTAAAGGGAAGATACTTACGGAGCACATCTCTCCCCTTTTCCTATCTCAGTGCTCCTGCTTAGAGTCCTGATAAAAAAGGAGCAGAGCTGCTCTGGGAACCAGATGGAGAGTTGAAATTGGCAAAGATCAGTCAGTGGCAGCAGGTTGGAGAAGCTCAGCCAACCCACTCCAGCTCCCCTGGGAAGTGTCTGTACTTGTGAGAATCACACTTCCTGGCAGTTCAGATGCCTCCCACCTTGATGTGGTGCTCAAAGGTCAGTTTGTGAGGCTGCGACACCCTCTAGCGCCCAACTGGAGCAAGAGCAGTGTCTGATAGGGCCCGTTTCCTTCCTGCAAACCTCCTGCTGCTTGAGTGGTGACTTACCACTGAAATTCAAGAAGTGCCACATTTCTTAATATCAGAAACGAGACCGCCGTGAGCTTGTTGTCGTGTGAGGCTGTTGTGTTTATTCCCCGAACGGTGGGGGAAGGGAAGAGGAAGTCCAGAGATATATGGGCACTTCCACTTGACTCATTTTTGTACTTGCCCTCTCCTGCCTAACTTCTCAAGAGATGAATAATAACAGCACATCCCTGCACGGGGCCTGATCAGATGCTCTGAATGCTGCTAATGCAGAGAAGTGGTACAGATGGTGAAGGAGGAGGTGGTGCTAGAGCGGCAAAAACAGAAACAAAAGGTGGAGATGTGGGGGTGTCTCAGATCTAGCTCAGTGCAGGAAATCTCTTAAGGAAATGCTTTCATGGTTGCACTGAAATGTCATAACGTTCAGCAAAGACCTACTGGGCTTGGACTAAACCCGACGTTCAGGAGGTCCTAAATGGGACCGCTTCCCTACCATCCTTGCATCCTGTGCTTTCCCTCTGGGACCAACGTGCCCCCAGAAGACAGGATCAAGCCAGAGGACCCCGTGGTTGCTCCTCCTGGCTTCTGAAAAAGCTTGCCTACTTGAAGAGAGCAAGGAACCGTAGGGAGAAGGAGGAGAGCACAACAGGCCTCTGTAATACCAGTCGGTCCCTTCTGGCGTGTGACCCTTGCCAGCCATCTTCAAGTGGATTGACCAAATCCTTGTCCTGCAGAATTGTACGTAAAGACAAATGGAAACAGAGGCATCTTTGGGGTATGACCTTTCAGAACTGAACATGTTTCTTTGAAGAGGGGTGTGTGTGTGCTTATGTGTGTGTGTGTCTCCAGGTCCTCTGCTTGAACGTCCCGCCTTGCATTCTTGTACACTGCTGGAGGCTGTCCTGTGTTAGAATAAAGGTAGCCCAGGTTCACTGTGCACCCTTTTAGTTGGGCTGAGGGAAATCAGTCCTGAAGCAGAAATGACATTTTTGTCAGGCTGCTGCAGTTCTTTGTCTCATTCTCCTCTGATACCGCTATCTAATATTTGGCTTCTTTTTCGGCAGCGAGCGTGTTGGTGGTACCTGCAGCACGGCAGCCTCCTTGCAAGCGATAACCGAAGAACATTTACTTTCTCCGTGGGTTGTGTTGCCCTTATTTTAGAACAATTTGTAATTCGGGAGCATTGACTCTCTGGAGGGGCGGGGCTGTGTGAAAGCAAGAGCAGGAGGAAAACACATGTTTTCCAGGACACGGGCATGTGCACAGCCTCATAACGTTATGGCAAAAGGATCCAAGCAAGGCAGAAAGGAAGGTTTTCCCCTGAAAAGCAGAAAGCGTCAACATCTTATATTTAATAGGAAAGGATGATGGGGTGGCCAGAAATGCCCTTCAGTATAAACCCCTTCCTCAATTTGAGGAGCTTCTTGGGCTCTTGCAGGCAACCACAGTTCTCTAAATCAAGCCAGCCTGAGGACCCTTTGCAATCTGTTGGGACAGTGTAGAATATTAAAAGGGTACTTAGAGCCCCCTTCTGGCCAATGTCTGGAGATGAAGGAAGGCAAAAGAGTACTTAAGGGTGGCCCTGAGGCAGGGGGGTATCCTGTAGGATTGTTACAGCCCTGCCAGACCCAAGGCCCTGGAGGTCAGTGCTATGGCGTTGTCCTTGCCTGTTTGATTGAAGTGAGAACAATTAACCAGTGGAATGAGTTGCTTTCAGAAGTTGTGGGTGCTCCATCACTGGAGGTTTTTAAGAAGAGATTGGACAGTCGTTTGTCCAGAATGGTATAGGGCAGTGATGGCGATCCTATGGCACGAGTGCCAGAGGCAGCACTCGGAGCCCTTTCTGTGGGCACGTGCGCCGTTGCCCCAGTACAGAGTTCTTTACTAGAAAGCCAGAGAGACACGGGGCTCCCTTCCCCCTCTCCACATGCTCCTGAGCGCATTTTTGACATCACCCGCCCCTCTGCCCATCAGCCCAATGGGAGCGCTTTTCTCCTTCCCCTGTCTGAGATAAGGTGGCTAGCTCAAATTCAACACAGAGTCTGTGGCGAAGGTGAGAGAGGAGAGGAGCTAGGTTGGAGGGGAGCGTAGCTCACAGCGGGCCACAGAAGGTGGAATAGGTCACTGGAAGGCCCGCGTCGGGCTGCATTTAGGCTGCAGAAGCGGGGAGAGGCCGCCGGGTGCAGGGAGACATGGTGGGCACCAAGAGCCACAGGACGGGGCGGGGGATCACCGACGGGCGTGGGGGGTTGCCAATGGCTGGGGGGGGGGTGTGTTGCCATGTTGGTACTTTGCAATAAATAAGTGGCTTTTGGGTTGCAGTTTGGGCACTCGGTCTCTAAAAGGTTCGCCATCCCTGGTATAGGGTCTCCTGCTTATGCAGGGGGTTAGACTAGAAGATCTCCAAGGTCCCTTCCAACTCTATTATTTCATTATTCTGATTGGAAGTCTGAGTCCCCAACCTCGTAGGTGTAACGTCATGGAGATTCATTCTGGAGAGCTGCTCGAGATATGCTTCCCCAATTTCTGCGTTTAGCCCCCTTTTCCCTTATATAAAAAGGCTTATCCATTAATTGCAGCCTGCAAAGTGAGGATGAACACAACCACGTTTCATCTTCAGTGCCCGTTACTTCAGAATCATCCGTTCCTTTGCAGGGAGCTTCAAAAAAATGTATAATACAGGATCAATAAAGGAGAATATTTGTAGCCTCAGCATTGAAGTGAGGGGTCCTTGGTGCTATCTCTGAGCTTGCTTGTTTTCTTCCAGACGTTTCATTATCCAAACTAGGTTACGTCATCAGTCTAGCACTGAAACATCTGCAAGAAAGCGAGCGAGCTCAGAGAACACCAAAGGTCCCTCATACAATGCAGTATCCAGAACCACAGCCTCTTTTCTTTTCTTCCTTTCTGCGGGTTTTGAGGGAAAAGTTAACAATAGGAAAATGTTGCATTATTTCTACCTCCTTTGACTTTCACAACAAGATCATCTCAGCCAGGTCTTTTGTTCCCGGATGGGAGAGACTGCAGATGTTCTGTTCTGTGTTCTATTCTTCGAATGAAAACCTTTGAGATTTTAAGGGGATGTTGCAGCCATTTCCTGAAAATAGGTGCTGGAGGAAGACTTGCCTCATTTCAAACCGGCTACCGTGGAGGACGTTGGAAGTTCTATACTGGAAGGTTCTCTATTATTCCCATTCGGCAGGATGCTCTCGTACAGATCCCGACGATCGCCTCAGGGCAGGCAGCTCTGTCTCCAGTCAAAATACTTAGCTATTGCCATTCCCTGCTTTTATTTTCAAAAGAATCTTTTGGAGTCTAAAACGCTTTTAGAAATAAGTATGTTTCTAGAGCTGACACTTTGGCTTTCAGCAGGCTAACTGATTTTTTTAAACTGGGAAAACTATTTTAATTTATACAAGGTAACGTGGGGCAAAGAGATGGGCAAAAATCAAGACATCTGCGCATTGGTACCCACAGGCTCAGGTGGGCAAACCTGTTTTCTTGCTGACTCCTCTGTTATTTTGTTTCTGGTTGCCAGGAGGTAATGGTCCGGTGTTAGCGTTGCATTGCCCACGATGATGTCCGGACTTCCGGAGGCCTTGAGCCGGCTGAGAGCAAATTCTCTCCGCAGTTGCTTCAGCCTGGCAGGGCCCTCAGAGTCCACCATGGTCGCTGTACCCATCGATATCGACAAGGATGAAGTACGGATTCTCAAGGTTTGTTTCCACAGCAACAGCTTCAACATGGGCAAGAACTTCAAGCTGGTGAAATGTACAGTCATGACGGAGATACGGGTGAGTTTCATGGATCGGCCTCGTGGGTTGATGGCTTCTTGCAATGGGCTTGGAGCCCATGTCCTTCTGTTTACCTCAGTGTTTCTCAACTTTGGTGAGAGCGACTTTGTATAAAATAATCTTTACTCAACGTATTAGATAGAATAGAAAAAGAACAATAACAATAACAAAAACAAACATTCCATACATATCAGTTGCATTTACATCACCACTCTGTACACATTGTATATACCTATATATACACATTTATTTCCATACCTCTTTGTGTGTCAACTGTGGTTTCAATTCCTCTATCATTGCGTATCCTGTGATTTAACAATTGATTCCATTCTATATTAATTTGTATGGATTCCCCCATGATAGTTGAACCTTATGAAACCAGTTTCTCAATCACTCATATTCATTTGATGATCACCTTCCATCGTATATTTTACCTTCTAGACAACTCTACCCTACTTTTTTATTCCCTTCTCAAGCTTTCTCTCTCTCTTTCTTTCTCTCACACCCTCCCTTCTTCCTTTCCCGTCTTCTTCTTTACCTTCTCTATTTTCTTCCATATCTTCCCTCTTTCCTCTGCTATTCCCTTAGTCTCTTCTCTCTCTCTCATTCCTCTTCTCTCCCTAGTTCTTTGTTCATTCAACTTCTTTACCTACTTACCTCTTCTCCTTCATCACTTACCCTACCCTTTCCTTTCCCTACCTTTCCCTTCTAGTCTTCTTATCTCCATCTGCCTTTCTTCGTTCCTTACCTCTTGCATCTCATTCTTAGAATCCCTATCATCATTCTTCAGCTATCTGGTGAGAGCGACTTTGGTGTGTAGTGGTTAAGAGATCAGACTAGAAATCAGGAGACCATGACTCCTTGTCCCACCTTAGTCCCAAAGCCAATTGGGTGACCTTGGGCCAGTCACTATCTCTCAACTCTAGGAAGGACGCAATGGCAAAACACTTCTAAAAAACCTTGCCAAGAAAATTGCAGGTTCTTGCCCAGGGACCTCCTGAGAATCAGACACCACTGAATGAACTGGGCAATTTTAACATTTGTAGATGTCAAACTCTCAGAATTCCTCAGAATGGGATTTCTATGAATTGAAGCCCATAAAGTCCCCAAATTTGAAAAAAACAACTGATTTAAATGAGCCAAAGAGTATATCACCCAAACACCAAGGTGTGTTTTCAGTGCGTTTCTGCGCATTATGTGTCAAATGCTTTTCCTCCCCTCCCAATTCCCAGTCATTGAGGGCCAGAGTGCAGATGGTTGCTTTCGCATTTTTGGCAGTGGGAAAGAGGGAATCAGAGCGGAGGCAGGCTGTCCTCTTGAACTTGTCTTCCAATACTCCTTAAAATTGCACCCAGACCTGAAAAACAGGCCAAAACCGCACCACCAAAATTTAGCAACAGAGTCTTCAGGCTCCTGAGGACTTTCGGTTTACTATCCTTGACCAGGAAAGTGCTAGAGGTCGAGGAATTGGCTTTTCGCAAAAGTAGAGCTCTTTTAAGACAGGCTGCCCTACTTCTCTCCCCCGCCCCGACTCCCATCAGAATGAATTAAAACCGAATTGAAAAATCTTTAATGGCCAAGGGCTAAAATCAGGAGCAGCAAAGTTTTTTGTGTGTCTAAAAGCTATATATTTTTTAAACTTCCCAAAGCCATAGGAAGCAGGCTAGTGACAACGCGACAATATCAAAAATGAACAGAGCTAACATTTTATTTAGAGGGGGAAAAAATGTGCACCTAAAAAATGACGACTGGGGTTGAGCAACCTATAGTGGTATTAGAAGGGCAGCCAAGCATGGTGGCCCACAGGTTAAACCAGGGTTTCCCAATCTTGACAACTTTCAGGCGGGTGGACTTCAACTCCCAGAATTCCCCAGCCAG
>JANHFO010009184.1:0-13838 GCA_032468095.1 Pareas carinatus | reverse complement strand
TTTTCCATCCTTCAATTCAATCTCATGAATCATCAGGTAGAAAGCCAATACTTTTATGTTGACTGTTTTTATATTATATTATATATATATATATATATATTTGTGCTGGCACATAAATATAACAATATAAGATATTGCTAATCAAATTTAATATATTAGATTTCTGATTCTAATCAAAGTAATTAAAATCTGAGAAATCTAATATATTGCATTTGATTTTATATTTATTTTATATTATATTATATTTATTTCTCCTTTTTCACTAAGAGGCTTTATTCATATTATTTGAAGAGTCAAATGAGTTTTTCTTTCCCTTATGGGCAGAATCTAAGAAAGGATGTCACGTCTGTTTAAAACCCATTGTGTATCCTGAGAAGCAAAACACTAATGATGAATGAGAACAAGTTACAACTTTAAATACATCCTAGTTGTGCTAACAGAACACCTATGGGAGTTGACTATCAACATCAAAAGATGAGAGTTTTGCTCATCATGTTCCAACAAGTTTAATATAATTATTTTGCCATCACTTTCATTTTGAATCTAATCACTATATAGTATAATAAAATTACCTGTGGCAATCAGATCAAAACTTATTTCAGTGGTGCAGCAACATCACCTGAAATAGATTTTCTCTCAATCTCCCTCTCCCTTTCCTTCCTTCCCTCTCTCTACATCTCTCTCTCCCCCCCCCTCTCTCTCACACACACACATGTTTGCTTCAAAGGGGAATTTATGTAAGTACTTGGGAACTTGCAAATTGTTACAAAACATGCTCATATGAATAACTGAACTGAATATATGAGGTAGAGTTTGAGAAAGACAAAATTGATTACTAAGGTTAACGTTTCTGATTTATTTATTTCCCTAAACAACATGATTAAATGACGGAAATTGCCAAAAATATAAGATACTACAAGGACCATCCAAGAAAAAATTAGCACATCTTATGTTCACCTGGGGAATTTCTTATTTTGAAACATGTATCCAGAAAGCAGGCATCTTCCTTTCCTTTACACGACTGGCACGAACATATCACCAACTAGCAATTGCAACTTTTTCTTTCTTTGAAATGTGGAAAAACTAAGAAAAGTGCATTCTAAAGGTTTGTATTATTTTTTAAAAAATAAGTAATGTTAATTTGTCAGCATAGTGTCAGACTGTAGAGAAACAATTGGAAATCAGTTAAAGGGTTTCAAGTAAGGAAAGTTCACATAGTGATTTTGTTAAGAAAAAATGGAGACTTTATAATATTGCCAAATGTATAAATCAGAGTATGGCTTCACTGTTAAAAAAAATATCAGCTTCCAAAAGACACCCGTTCAGAAATTTATAACAGTTAATCTATCTCTAATGTTATGAGTATGAGACTGTTATATCACTTCTCAATGAAGCTTGCCCTTTTTAAAAATGTAATCTAATATACTGTGTTTCTTTGTGCACTGCATACACTACCTCTAAATATTGATAACTTCTTAAGCATCTACTAAGCAGGTATCAGGTCAGGAAGATAGGCATAAAATCTTACCTTATTCTGTTTTGACTCTACTATGAAACCCTATTTTCAGGAATTGGACTTTTTTTACCTCATATCTATTGTTGACTGTTGACAGCCTATTTGGCTGTGACAAATAGACCAAACTATCTGCAAGACTGCCTTAAATACAAGGCGCCTCCAACATATTTTCTAGTTCATATATCAAGATACATTTCATGAACTTTTAAAATTTTTATGCAGCAGAGAACAAAATAAATTATACTCTAAGCCAAATTCAATTGTTACCTCTCCTAAAGAACAGAAACTAGGCATGCAATGAATCATATATAGGAGTGTTCCTACAATAATGTACTGACATTGATAGGCTGCATCATGATATAATAAATAAAAGATTAAACTTTTTTTAACTGATTGATTTCTTGATTTGATTTATTAAGTCAACCCAGTTACAAAAAGACAAAGAAGATGAATATTTATGCCCAGGCCATGGTTGTTCGTGTGTGAATTTATAAAATGTTCAGTCTTTTGTCTTTGAGACTGAAGTTTGCAAATATCTCAATAATATTGAGACAAACTTAATGCTACAATTATTTGAGTATTACAGGCTGCATTTTATCAATAACATATTGATCAACATCACCCTGTAGCTTTTCTTTCTTTCTATGTCCACCCATTCATACTTGCTAGTTGTATTTAAGATGTACATTGAACAAAGAATTTCAAATAATCTATTAATTGTGAGCTTACTTAGTTTTTTCTAGTATGTTAAAACCAAGTTGTTTTTCAGTACAGCAAACATTACATCCCTAAAATACATTGCAAACTGGGAAACTCATAATTTCTCAAAGAATCTGTTATGGAATATATATTAACTCTCCAATGGTGCTATGGCAACAGTTAAATGCATTCTTAAAGAGGAAGATTTATTTTCTGCTATCTTCTCTTAGTGATATATAGCAAAAGTAGACTGTATCTGCCCTTGTAAAAGAATTATGACTGCAGAAAGTCAACAGCAAGGACAAAAAAACTTAATGAAATAATTTTCACCTTGTCAAATATATAGATTATACTATTGCAAAAATTTTAATTCACTTTCAACCTAACATTGTCACTTATTAATCTTGAAATATTAATCTACAGTTGACAAGTGCAAACTGTTAAAATCCTACACTTTGAGCTGTGGTTTTGGGGCCAGATTTATGACAGCAGTTGATATTTTATTATTTTATTATTTTATTTCATTCTATTCCACCTTCATTATTTTGATAAATAGGCCAATGCAACAAATAAACCTAATACTTCTTTTTCTTCCTCTTTTTCCTATAATAGCAAGCCTGTGGGCTGAGAGAGAGCCAAAATCATTCAGTCAGATTGCTTGTCTAAGATGGGACTAGAATTCAGAGTCTCCTAGTTTTTATCCTCATGTTTTAACCACTACACCAAATAGACTTCATACTATCTAAAATAAATTATTCCTTTTTTTTACCACCACCACCTTCTCCATCCTATTCTAAAACCTGGGCTTTGGAAATTTTGGGATTTAGCTCCAAAAAGATTCTTTAGAGTATAACATAGCATTTTTCTGCAACTCTTTAAAGCATATTTGTCTTTTCCCATGAGTGTACAGCTGATAAAACTGGCCTGTCAGTGTTTTTCTTACTATTACTTAAATCCAATGTTTCATTATGCTTAAGCACTTGTGGTAACTTACAATTTCAATAATGTAATTTTCAACCGAGGTAGTGACATGATCATATCAATAAGCTGTTGAGGGGCCATGGGCATAGATATTATAATTTACTTGGCAAGCAATTAAATTCTCATCATTACATGTTTAAGAAAATTAATCTTCCCTATTGATGTCATCATCCTAAGATGATAATATTTAATAACAGAATTTCCAGTTTAGAATATTTGATTCAGCACATCCTTCATTAGGTTTCTAAAGAAAACTTACAAAAAATCAGAACAAATGGAAATAATGCTGACAAAGATGAATGACATGCTCTAACACTGCCCTGTTACAGGCAGCGTATTTAAGGGATGCAGCTTGGTTAGGAGAGGGCAATCTTTCAGAGGAGACTTAAAGGAAGCACTATTTGGGTGGCCACCTTGTAATTCATAGTCTATTGCATCTGGAAAGAGGTGCTTTATGCTTTGCATTGGGTTAAAAAGTCATGATAGAGTGATTGTGTGAGCATTCATAAAAATGAGAGTTGAAGTAGTCTCGTTTAATCTTCACCAGTGGTGTCTTCAAGGAATGGTAAAAAAAGAGGCCAAAATGGTAACCAAAATGGTGTGATTAAGTTCCACTTGTTCACTCTCTAAACCTGTACACTTGTATATACCTTTAAAAGCTGAAAAGCTTCAATGCCTTTCTGCATTATATTGACTTCTTTGAGCATATCCTGGAGATATTTTGATTCTGACCTTGGAATTAGTGTACTGCTAGCAATACTTTTTCTAAGATTTCCTGTGTATCACTGTCTAATTTTTATTAAACTGATATTTCCAAGACACAGCATAAGGATAAAACCTGCAACACAAGTTCTTTTAAGGACAATACTGAAGCAAGTCAACATTAGCTCAACCACAGATATGATACAACACAATTTTATTGCTCCAGAGTAGAGCAACTTAAGCTATTATGTTCCAAATTGTTCAATATGAAATGTTGCTATGTTGATGTTCTCTGTTATCACTTATTATTATGAGATGGATACGATATCATCAATGTTTCAAAGTCTCTACACAGACTCTCTCCCCCAAACACAAAAGATAACTTCTGGAGAATATGGAGACAGGAGTCTTATTGTTCAACTGCTTTAAGATGATTGGTGTTATCAATCAGCCCCCAAATATTGTGGATATATTGCTTTTGTACCCTTTCATATTTAGAAAGAAGACTGAGTCTGGGCTTATTGGTTACATGTTTATTAAATATGTCATACTATATGTAGTTCAATAAAAAGTGGAGATGCAAGTTTATCTTTTGTGCAATACTGATCACAAGAATGCACCACTGTGGAACTGCGGGGGGGGGGAGAATAGTACAATTATACAGTCTTATTTGTTATGTAAATCAGACTATAGAACAGTCTACATAATCCTATATAGGATACCAAATAATCTTCTGGTTATTAGTATTTCTAAAAACAGAAAATGAATATCTACAGAAATGCAATCAGAAAAATCACAAGTTATTTGTCTCTAAAAAAGAGAAGAGTTTAAATAGCATAATTATGTCACCATGCTGATTTCTCATTTCCCCCCACTGACATTGCAGAAAGTCAGAAATAATTAGAGTTAGAATTAGGGTTAGGATTGTAAAAACTTGCTGTGCATACCTCCAGTATGTATACACTTGTCTTTTTCCTTTTCCTGTTCATGTTAATGTCATGTTCACGTTTAAGGGCATTCCATGCCATTTTTTCTCATTAGATTAGAACAATTAATGCTTAAAATTGGAATTAAATGAAAGTATTGCTTAAAAAATAATCTTGTTGGATACACCCAAACACACACATGCATTCTTATTTCATTTTTTTATTAAGTGAAAATTTGAAACATTTATACATGTTTTATAATGAATAAATATGTTTGGGGTTTTGCTGAAGTTTTTAAATAAATATTGTATCAGGCAGGAAATTTCAGCACCTGAAAATTTAAATGTCATCAAAACAAGCTAATAATATGTTTTTAAATTATGTTTATGTTGGGTTGGAATAATTGTAGAAAATATAAATTGGTCACATAGCTAAATGTGCAACATTAATGATGGGTGTCTTCTATGTTGTATGTGGTACCAGTAGTCAGAACATAATCACATTTTTCTTGCAAGACACATGGCACCACTTATTATCTACCAGCAATTGGGAAAAAAATCCAGTAATATCACCTGAAAAGAAATTGTTCTTGAAACAATGAAAAAAGGACAGCATTTATCAAATCTGAATTGCCCTATGAACTGTCATCCAAATTGACTTCTCTGATGCATTATTATTGTTTAAAATCAAATAGTATGCATTTAATTTTTTTTAAAAAAGCTGAAAGCGATCCATGTTTATGTAGGATTTTGTTTCTCAAAGCTCCACAGGCTGTTTTTTTTTAAAAAAAGACAATCCTGAAATGAATCAATATTTTCTATCAGCAGTTGAAATGGTGATGGGGAGAGAATAAGACAGGTCTGCAAGGAATAGCAGTAAGAAAAATAATCAAGAAAAGCACAAATTCAACCAGAAGAGATCTAATCTCAATCCTAGTTTAAAAGAAAAATAAATATTAATCTGCAATATTTCTAGAAACATAAGAGTCTTCCTAAATTCTATTTCTCAATTATCCATTATGGACATAAATACATGGTGGATACATACTGTTATTTTTTTGTCACCAATATTTAACAATTAGCCAACCTATTTGAAAAACTTACAGGTAAATTATGAAGATAACAAGCTTTCCTTTATTTTCATAAATATTCTGGTTAGTAGCATAGGTAAAATAAAGGTAAATATTTCGTTGCAAATACATGATAGTCAATTTGACTCTAGAGGCAGTGCTCATTTCCATTTTAAAGTCGAAGAGCCAGCTCTGTCCAAAGATATCCCCGTGGTCATGTGGCCGGCATGATTTAACACCTAAGGCACACGGAGCGCTGTTCCCTTCCCACTGAAATGGTCCCTATTTTTCTCCTTGCATTTTTGCATGCTTTTGAACTGCTAGGTTGGCAGAAGCTGGGGCGAGAAACGGGAGCTCACTCTGTTACGTGGTGCTAGGGATTCAAACTGCCAAACTGCCGACCTTCTGATCGACAAGTTCAGCATCTTTACCACTGAGGCACCACGCCTCCCACTTTAGTAGCATAAGGGTTTACATAATAGATGTGAAGCAATTTCTATCCAAAAACCAGTATTTTCTGTAGCAATTATTCAAATGAAACTTAGACAACTTTTACAGATGTAAATAGCTAGCATTTTGACTATTCAACATAAAAAATAAAAGTGCATTTATACATGTGCTGAATCAACTTTTTCAGAGTAGACATATAAAAATCAATGAACTTGAGAAAACCGTGGTAGTGCTACTAAAGTCTGCGTTAAATCCAATGTTTATGGTTGGCATGAACAAACGGTTTCACAAGGGACATTTTTCATGTCATTCAAGGTTTTGTTTTGTTTTAATGTTCTTGTACTTAGGGGGGTCCTGAGCCTGGCAGTTTTCTTGCAGATATTTCATTACTTAAACCAGGTAATATCTTCAGTGCTAGTAAGGAATGGGGTTTGTTTTCAATTTATATTCTTGTGGTTTGCCCTGTCCGTTTTAGTGGGAGTTTCTTTGAACTGTCTACTGTTAGCTTGTTCAGCACTTCCTTGATTGGGGTATTGTTTACTTCTTGACCGTTAGTCTGATGCTCATCTTGGTGTTATTTTATGCTCATTAGGATATGGAAAACTGACCGCCATTGGCCAAAAATAAGGCCAAAAAACTCTAGAAAATAATTGGTCATCAATATAGACCCATAGACATAAAACAACATCTATATATTGTGCAAAAGAGACAATGAACAAGCCAAAGAGGAGGCGGGGACACCAAAACATATTCCCACCAGCAATCAAACCCTGAAGTGCATAGATTAAGAATAAAACCTTCCTAAATATAATGGAATGAAATCCTATGAAATGAAATTTAACATACATGTACATAAAGTGCAGCATATAACATTTCAAAGCATTCTTTGAATATATGACCTGTAGAAGGTCCATCATAGTTACGAGTATTGGCACTGTTTTCTTTATACTGTCTTTCTGATAGCTATTAATCAGTGCAGGAAGAGAATGGTACATCTTCCTAATTTGGAGTTGGGATTTTTATGTGTAAGAACTATAAATTCTAGTCATCTGTGCTGACTAGAACTACATATTATCTGCATTTTCCTTTGCACCAGGATTTTGTTACTTAATTTTAGAGCTTTGTAACCTACACGCAAAATACATTTCAGAAACTTAAACTCCTGAATTCCAAAACAGAATATCAACTATAAAGCCAATTAAGTGAAAGATGGAAATTGATGGCAACACCAAGTGTTTAATATGTGAGCAGCATTTCATCCTCCATGCATTAGCTGTCAGAAGAGTGTCTTGCAATTACAGGAGTCAGAAAAATCAAGATTTCAAATATGTGGATATATATTTGTGATTTGATCAATTAGACAAATCTCTTTTCAGATACTTTCCCAAAGATAAGCTATACTGCTAATTATGTTTCAGCCTCTGAGGTTCTGGGATTTTTTTATTTTATTTTTTTGTCCTGTATCTGTGACAATGTGCTTGTTTACAAGCCAGGACTATGATAGCTTACAATAATGCCCTCAACCATCTGTCACTACAGATGGCATGCCATGAAATGTCACTCTCACTTTCAGTTTTGATACTGATAAATCCCATGGAGCTCTCTCTTAAAGTCGATCAAATTGGGAGATTAACCACACAGGATCCAAAACTTGTTCAGGAGCCATATGCAGGAAGACATGGCAAAAAAAATCAAATTTAAACCAGGATTAGCTGCCCATATATAATACTTAGCTCTGAGGATGGGGAGGGGGGCGTGAAAGAATATGATATTCTCCAAAAAGTGGCTATTGAGGTTTTTTTGCTATATTGTGCAATTCTTTCTACAACTAGAGATAGCAAAGAGTTTGCTGGAAGGCATCACTGCTGGCTTGGGACTGACAGTCTGAAGCTGACATTTTCAATATGAGCAGTCTATGGCAACTACTTGAGGCAATGTTCAAAAGGCTTCTACTTTATCTTTCTTCAAAAATCCTAATGAATTTCAAAAGCTAATTCCATGGTGTGTTCTACTTAATTGCATTGGATTCTTTCTCAGAATATTTTAAAATAATCAAAATCTTCTCAGAAATCTCTATTACAACAAATATTACAACACATATGCGTTTGTATTGGTTATTTTTGTGTACTTTCTATAATTTTTTTTTATTTTAGAAGCTGAGTTATTGAGCTTACAGTAAAAGCAACTATACGGTTACATTTCACTCTCCCAGGCATTAGAAAATATGCACAAATAATTGCATGAAATATTTTCATTATTGCAGGATCCAGTCTGGATTGGTCACTGGGACCAGAGGTTTAGTCTTCTGAGGTTTTAGATCTGTGCTGGAGCCCAAGGTCCAGGAGAAGACAAAAAATTCGGAAGACTAAATCTTTGGTTTCGGTGACTGACCCAGATTGGATTCTGCAACATTATCCTGGGACAGGTATATTTGCTTTTATTTTCATTATGCCATTCAATATTATTTCAACCAAAAAGTTCTACAGATAATTCTGAAATTTGTAGATCGATACTTTGAAAACAGATGAAACAGGAAAACAAGTTTTTCAACATTTTTAAACATTTTACACACCAAATTATGTTTTATCTGTTCATGGCATCTTAAGTCAGGTAGTGATGGAAACCAGTATCACACAAGCACAGAGTACAGTAGGTATAAAAGTCTTTATAAACAGAAAAGTTAAACACAGTCCAGTCTTCTAAGTCAACAGTCTAGTTATCATAAACAGTTGAGCAGTCCTTTTACTAACCAAGTTAGCAAGTAGTCTTTGATATAGCCGGTGCAGGGTTCGAAGAACGAGACAGTGTAGCTCTTTTAAATGCCTTTATTGGTTACAGTGAGATGGCAACAACTGGGCTACAGCCGCGTGGGGTGAGCTATTTATAGACAATTTGAACCGGCACGCTGCCAATCCGGTTCCGGGGATTTCCCGCCCTGGGAAATTACCTCTCAGATCCTTTTACGGATCCAACACCCCTTCCCTCCCAGCAGGCTGTTCTCCCTGCTATTTGCATACATAATCATGCAAATAGGCAGGGTTTTTTAAGCCCTGCCCGGACCTGTGCACAACAGTCAGCAGCGGAGGTAGGCGTGCTCTGTGGAGGCTCCTGTATCTCTCCTGGAGGCAATGGGAGGCCCCACGGCCTTTTCTCATGCGGATGTTGCATCTTCTGCTCGGGGTTCAGCTTCGTGGATCTCAGGCAAGTACCCCGCGTAGTCCCTGCCTTCAGCACCTACGGGAGGGGGATCCCTAGTGTCAATCTCGGCCGGTGGGTGGTCCCATTGGGAGGCCCTTGCGGTGAGTCGCCCTTGTAGTTGGTCGACATGACACCTCCATTCTCGGCCATCCCCCAACGTTATTATGTAGGATTTGGGTCCCGCTATTCTTATAATTCTCCCTTCCTCCCACCAGGGGCCGCTCGCTAGATTCAGGACAAACACAGGGTCTCCTAAGTCGAACCTTCGGGGTGCCGGGGTGTTTATTTTAACCGCAGTGGGGGTGTAGCACGGCTTCAGTCTGACCAAGACTGACTGCAGCTTACGCCCCATAAGTAATTTGGCTGGGCTCTTGCCGGTAGCTCTGCCGGGGGTGATGTGCTGCCAAGCGAGGAATTCGTCGACCCTCACTTGCCAGTCGCCCCGTTGGATCCAGCTCAGCGTCACCTTGGTCGTCCGAACCATTCGTTAGGCCTGGCCGTTTGTGCTCGCTTTTCCTGGGGCTGAGAGGGCGTGCCTGATCCCCTGGCTGGCCAGGTATTCCTCGAACTCAGCCCCGGTGAACTGGGGCCCGTTGCCTGACACTAGGACGTCAGGCAACCCGTGGGTAGTGAATAGGCCCCTGAGCACCCTGATGACTGCCTGGCATGTCATGGAGCTCATGGTGGCTATTTCTAGCCACTTTGAGTAAGCATCTACAACCACCAGGAACATGTGGTCTAGGAAGGGCCCTGCCAGGTCAATGTGAATCCTGGACCAGGGACCCCCAGGTGGGCTTTCCTAGTTGGTGGGGGGTGATCTAGGGGGGGCGGCTCACGGCTGTTGGCAGGGTTGGCAGGTGCCAACCCACTGCTGGATGTCCTCGTCCAGCACTGGCCACCACACGTAACTCCTGGCCAGGCCTTTCATCCTGACCATCCCCGAGTGGCCGTTATGCAGGGTCTCAAGGACTCCCTTTTGCAGGCTCTTGGGAATGACTACTCGATCCCCCCTCAGCAGGCACCCCTGGTGAGATGTTAATTCTTTCTTAATGTTAAAGAATTGTTTAAACTCTTTCCCTATTGTTTCCTCTGGCCATCCCCTCAATGCCCAGGTCAGGACCTTCCTGACCACTGGGTCTTGGGCTGTGTGTGCTGCCACCTCTTTGGAGGTGATAAGGCCATGCTCATGGCAGTCTATCAGGAGGACAGAGTTCTCAGAGTTCCCCTCGTCCTGTAACCTTGTTAAGGGGCACCGGCTCAGTGCGTCAGCGTGGGACAGTTGTGAGCCCAGTTGGTGGATCAGCGTGTAATTGTACGCTGCCAGAGTAATGGTCCACTGTGTCATTCAGTGTGGGTCTGTCACCAGCCAGGATCCCCAGTAACGGCTTGTGGTCCATTACTAGGGTGAAATGCCTGCCAAACAGGTATTCATGGAATCTTTTGATTTCAGCCAGTAAAACCAGGGCCTCTTTGTCCAACTGGCTGTAATTCCTCTCCGTTTTGATCAGTGTGCAGGAGTAAAAGGCTATGGGGGCCTCAGCTCTGCTGGGAAGCCTATGACTGAGGACTACCCCCACACCGAATGGTGAGGCGTCGCACGTCAGATAGACAGGTAAGGTAGTATTATATCTCATGAGGAATGTGTCCTCAGAGAGGAGGTCCTTGACTTCCTGGAATGCCCTGTCTTCTCTGGAACCCCAAGACCATGGTGTCTTGCTTCCTAGCAGTTTATGTAGGGGCTCTACTACTGTCACCTTTCCTTTCAGAAAGGAATTATAAAAATTAAGCAGGCCCAGGAACGCTTGGTGTTGCATCTTATTTTGGGGTTTGAGGCTTCCCTAATCGCCCTGACCTTGTCTGTTGTCGAGTGAATTCCCTCCCCGTCAATTTTATACCCTAGGAAGGTTACCTCCCGTGCCCCTATGGTGCACTTCTCCCACTTGAGGTGCAGCCCGGCTGTTCTGAATTTGGCCAGAACCCTCCTTAGCCTAGCCTTAAGTTGGGTCTCATCGCGTGCTGTCACCAGCATGTCGTCGAAATATGGAACAGTGCCAGGGATTCCCTGGAGCAGTCTCTCCATGACGCTCTGGAATATTCCTGGTGCCACATTGACCCCAAACTGTAGGCGTTTGCATCTAAATGCGCCCTTGTGCGTAACAATTGTCTGCACATCTGCAGTCTCGGCATCTACCGGTAGCTGTTGGTAGGCTTGGGCCAGGTCTAATTTCGGGAAAATTTTCCTGGCCCCAGGGAATGTAGCAGATGCTGGACGACAGGGATCGGATAGGCGCTCGGCTGCAAGGCCTTGATTGGATAGGCGCTCGGCTGCAAGGCCTTGTCGGCGCAAATCCGGATGGACCCGTCGCTCTTAAGTGGGGTAACAATGGGGGTTTCCAACTTTGCGTGGTCTACCGGTTCCAAGATTCCCTGCTGAATGAGCTTGTCCAGCTCCACTTCAACCTTCGGCTTTAACGCAAAGGGAACTCTCTGCACTTTAAGGCGGATGGGAGTAACAGTTGGGTCTAGTGCAAAGGAAATAGGGGTCCCTTCATACTTGCTGAGGTCCGCGTTGAAGACATCCAGGAACTCCTGAATGAGGTCGTCGAACCCCTGCATCTGCATGGTGCGGACTCCTGAAACCCCCAGATCCAGAGCCCCAAACCAGTCCAGACCTAAGAGAGTTTGTTGTCTAGCCTTGGCCACGTGGATCGAGAGTGTTTGGCTGATCTCGTGGTACCGGACAGGAACAGAGATGCAGCCCAGGACAGGGATGGCATTTCCCTGGTAATCGGTGAGGGAGAGTTTGACGTTTTTAATGTCTTGTCATCTGATGTCTGGGTTGAGTGCCTTGAGGTCAGTCCATGCAATGATCAACATCCCCGACCCAGAATCGATCTCCATATTGCAGGGTTGGTCGTAGATTTGGACCGTCGTCATCAGCTTCTTCCATGCCGATGCATTGTTGTTAGCCGAGGTTTTAATTGTGTACGTTGATCTGCCGTTGCCTTTTCGTTGGTTCTGTTTATGCTTGCTTGATGACCACCGGGAGGTACTTCCATGGTCGGTCTGGCGTTTCTTGCCACTTGAGCGAGGCAAGTGGTCACGGCCCGCAGTCATGGAGAGTGGTCACGGGCCCGGCATGTTTGGCTAATGTGCCCCTTCTTGCCACAGTTGTGGCATACGGCATCCCAAAACGGGCCTGTTGCTCTGGTATGGGCTCTGCCGCAGCCGGAGCATTTGAGCCTGGAGTTGTCGCGGCGCCTGAAGATCTTGTTGACCTCCTCATCGTCGCTGGGGCCTGAGGAGGGTTCAGAGTCCAACTGGTGGTGGACTCTGTGAGTTTTCTCGGTACGGTGGTCATCATCATCGGGGATCTTGGCCATCTGCGCCTCCGCGGTGGCCAGATTTATTTTTGGGTTAGTGATCAGGCATCATTTCAGACTCGGAAATGTCACGGAGGCCATAAATGAACTGGTCCAGGATTGCCTCCTCGATGTCCGCAAATTCAGCATGGATGGCGATCGACCTCAGGGTCTCAAGGTAGACGCTGATGGGCTCGCCCAGCTTCTGCTTCTGGTGCCGCAACTCAAAGCGTTTGACGAGCTTGGCTGGTAGACGTATAAAGTGCAGTTTAAGCCACCTGATCATCTCCAGCCAGGGAATTGTGTTCACTGGATGCGGTGCAGCGATGGCTCTAGCAGCGGGAAGGCGACTTGCCCGCAGTGGCTGAGGAACAGATTCCTCATGATTTTGTCGGACAGGTCTAAGAGTTCATTGGCCTCAAGGTAATAGTTGTATCGTTCTATGTATTCCTCCCAGTTCTCGAGTTCTGGCGGAAGGTAGAATCGAACGGAGTTTGTCCCTTCAAGTTGGAGGCCATTCTTGCTGGCGATCGTTCCCCCGAGCAAACCGCAGTTTGAATTTCGCACGTTTGCGATTTGGAGGTTGTCGCGCTGTGACTGGATTCCGGTTGGTCGAGCATCATTGTCTGTGGTCCTGTGGCCCTCCTCGTCGCCAGTGATGTAGCTGGTGCAGGGTTCGAAGGACGAGACAGTGTAGCTCTTTTAAATGCCTTTATTGGTTACAGTGAGATGGCAACAACTGGGCTACAGCCGCGTGGGTTGAGCTATTTATAGACAATTTGAACTGGCACGCTGCCAATCCGGTCCGAGGATTTCCTGCCCTGGGAAATCCCCTCCCAGATCCTTTTACGGATCCAATAGTCTTCACCAGCAATTTCACCAACAAAGTTGGTCAGCAATCTTCAGCAACAATACACAGGATCAAATACAGAAGC
>JANHFO010009181.1:5630-15854 GCA_032468095.1 Pareas carinatus | reverse complement strand
ACACCGGGAACGCTTGAATATAGCCTGCAGGGCGATCCTTTGGCTTTGGAGCGTCCCGCAGAGCAATCTCCGTGCACTCGGAAATCGCTCCGCGGGACGCTTCAAAGCCGAAGGATCGCCTTGCAGGCTATATTGGAGCATTCCCGGCGTCCCGCGTCTTATTGTCCAGTGCGCCTTATGGTGCGAAAAATACGGTACTTTGTTTTCCTAACCCAAACTTCAGAGCTCTTTGAAAGACAAGTGTGCAGTGGGTGACGGGTAAGGAGAAGTGTGTGGGGCCTGATGGGGAGAATAGAGTATTGGTGAGATAGGTTGGAGTTTGCTGAAGCATTCCTGTGATAGGTCGTAAGGGCAAACAACAATGGGGTGTTTTTTTACTTGCGGGAGGGGTTCTCTGTAACTTCAAACATTTGCCAAGTGAGCAGCAGACAAGTACCTTGACATTACTCAGACACACATAAATAAACACACACACATACAAACATACCAATGTATCTTCCTCTAAATGCCTAACAAGATATAATGCCAGCTTGCAGGGCCTAATGGAAACAATTTAATTTGTCCTCTTAGCTTGCGCAGCAATCTTCTTGGTAAGTGGCAGAAGTAATCAAATAATCATATAGAAAATAACTGGATAAAATTCCATTCTAATGAAAGAGATTTGAAGATGTCATAAATTTATGAATTGTTTTTAAATGGCTTTAGCAAGGCATGAAATGTTGCTATTATCTCTGAGCCTAGATAGTCTGCTGAATTATTATAGTTTCTGGATCAACTGACTTCTATAGTATCATTCCTTGACAAAACAGCCAAGTATTCTTTGGGGTAGTTAAATAATGTCACCAAATTATTATTGCTATGTTAATTGTTAATTGCATATTTTGCAATTGGTGTTACGTAATTTAGCTATCATAATTCTTACACCAGGAGTATGAAATATACACACACATACACAAACAGAAAAGACACACACATTTGAAATTTGGAAAAAGTGTTCTGAGCAGCAGAGGAAGCTTCATGAGGAGGGAGTCAAAAAAAGGCAAGATGGTGGTCATGGCAATATGATTGAAGTTCTACCCTTTTTATATGTGTTGATGTCACATGCATAGGCACAGAGGCAGGGCTTCAATCATGTTGTTATGACTGTCATTGTGCTGTTTTTGAATAGTCAAATGGCAGTAGACAATGTTCCATTATTTCTCTTTATAGATCTTCATAGATAGGAAAATGTTATCCACAAAATTTCGTCCACCTCCTTAGCTGCTTTCTTTGGCTTCCTGCTGTTTCTCTTTATGTGCATATGTGCCTAGGTGCATGCATGTGTATGTGTGCATGTCTCCATTTGGCTTTGTTCTCTTTGGCTGTCTTCACAGAAGAGGCAAAAGAATAAATTCAAAATGAAAGTTTGGGATTTGGAAACACCTTGTGATGTTCTAGGACAGTGGTGGCTAACCTTTTGGGCAGAGAGTGCCCAGACGAGTCACAGCTAATGAGTCACAGTTTGTGATGTCGTCTGGCACCTCTATTCTCTTTCTGAGCATTTACATGGCCCGGTGACATCATCGCCTGGTGCTGCTACTCCTTTCTGAGATGCTCAGCTCTGAGGCAATGCTGGGGCAAATTGACTCACGTGCCAGCGGAGAGGGGCTCTGCATGCCCATTGCAGCATTCGTGCCATAGGTTCTCCACCACTGTTCTAGGAAATGGTTCTGTGAACATAATATAGAACATAAATTAACAGAGTTGGCAGAGCCTGGGGGGGTCTTCTAGTCTAACCCCCTGCTCAAGCAGTAGACCCTATACCATTTCAAGGAAATGGCTATACAGTCTCTTCTTAAAAACTTCCGGTGATGGAGCACCCACATCTTCTGTAGGCAACCTGTTCCACTGGTTAATTGTTCTTACTGCTAGGAAATCTCTCCTTAGTTTTAGGTTGCTTCTCTTCTTGTTTAGTTTCCATCCATTATTTCTTATGTTCCTAAAGGCAGGGGCCATGATGTACAAAACTCTATCATCTACCCATGTAGAATTAAGCCCCTAGTTCACTTTCTCCTGATCTCCAAATCCCTTCAGTCAACTACTGGGATAAACTGGAAGTGAGATTAAATAAAAACTCTGTATGTTCAGTGCAAAAGGCACTGAGGAAAGGCTTGTCAGCGTTTTCATAGGAAAGGACGTCCTCAGAATCGCAAAATGAATCCGTGGCTTTCTATTCAATGAAAAGGCATGTTCTCTACACTTAGTTTGAGGTCTAAACTGACAGAGGAGAGGGGGGATTTCCTTTCTGGCATTTTATAGGCAAATTACTATTTCCCCTGTTTTCACTTTTTTTCCCCTCAGTAACCTCAAGACTCTTAAACCTCCAATGACCAGTCGTTGCTTTGCATGCGTTTTATAAAAAAAACTTATTCTTCACACAAATCACTGGTATCTTTTCACTAAACGGACTTATTGCTGTTTCTTATTCATGGTTGATTCAGAAGACAACATTCTTTACTACTTGGTGTCACGAAGACTGTATTTCTTTTATTGCTGTTTTGTGCTTGTCTGTTTGTTTTTATGCTTGAGGACAACTATGAAGATATCTGGGGTCTAATGATTGAAACAATCACAAATCCAGTTGTAAAATATCCCCTAAACAGCATTTTGGTTTGGTTTCCAAACACAAGCAAAGTACAATTATCTTTCAGAAGGAATGCTATAGGTTTTACATCACATGTTCCAACCAATGTGAGAATCTGAGATTCTTTGGCTGCTCCAGAAACCTGACACTTGCTGGGGTTGTTGCTGGCTATTGCTAATGTAACATATAATTGGACACTGCTAGAGTGTGTGTGTTTGATAATATCCTAATGTAATATCAGTTTGCGGCAATTTACTAAGATCAAAATGACTACCAGCTTCATTGGCCAGTGCTTCTTCTACTTCTCAGTGCTCGGTCCTAGTTTTTGGTGCTCGGTGCTAGAGCTGTGGAGTCAGAACTCTAGTGTCTGACCTGGCCAGAGAGAGCCCACTAGCAGAAATCCATTTGATCTAGTTCTCTCTGAACTTTCAAGTCAGAGCTGCAGTGTGCCTTTTATAATCTTCTCATGCCATTACATGTGTGACTTTTCTCTTTTCTTCTTTGTTTGATTATCTCTTTCAAAAAATATGCTGTTTTTCAGTCTTCCTTCCTCGTTTTCAAACTGATAACATTCCTCTAAACTGGAAAAGTTTCAGAAGTGTTGAATATCAACAGTGTCTTCTAGTTTCTCAAAACAGCAAGTTTTTAGAGAACAATTTTAACTGCTAGAACGCATTTTTCACAAACACGTGAAAACGAGAGACTTAATGAAAGGAGTGACCTTGTAAATAATGGAACGTGATGCTTAAATTCAATTTCACAGTGGATTTTAATGAGATACAGTATTGGAAAAAAAATAACCATTCATGTTGAGCTTGATTAAATCTAGAACTATGTACCTAATTGCAACAGTGGCTAAAAGCATTGCATGTTTTAAACAAATTCAGTCACGGATAGATTTAACCTTCCAACGAGCTCTTAAGACACACTTGTTCATTAAGGCCGGGCTGGACTGAGTCTACATCTGCCCTTTCACCCCTTGTGATCCTAATCCTGTATATTTTAAATTTGTTTTAAATTGGTTTTAGTATTTGATTCTTAGCCATTTTCATATTTTCCCTTTTAATTGGTTTTAAATTTCTGACAAAATTGTCTGGTTTATTTGTTTTCTCTGTATTCCTTATATGTTTTTATTTGGCTGTACACCGCCCTGGGTCCCCTCGGGGAGAAGGGCGGTATAAAAATCCAATAAAATAAAAATAAATTCCTCAAGGCACAGTTTGAATACCTCCAATTTAATATATTCTGTCAATAGTTTTATAAATATTTCAGAGATTAGTGTTGCCAGAAGTCCTCCTCTTATACATAGAATGATTAAAGCTGTACAAATACTTGCTGATAAGACCACTCAATACTATAAATAATACAATATCAATTCAAAGTAAAGGGTCTGTCAATCCTCACTAAATTGGAGTGTTTTCAACACACTCCTAGAACTTTCTATGTGAGACTGTTCTTAAAGAAATAATAATAGTGGCAATTTTATTATCCAATTAGAATTAGAGTGAAAATTACTTCAATAGTTTAGCAGGATTTATTGAATTTATTGAATTTATTTAGCTACCTATCTGACTTGCACCTAACTCTGAATGGCATTCTTATTTGAAATCATGAATCGATTTTGAAAATTATTCCAGGTTGGATACATAGGACCACAGAGTTGGAAGACATCCTTTAGGTGAAGTCAATTCCCTGCTCAATACAGAAATCCAAATTATAGCACCACTAGGCTCTGCTTGAATAAGTCCAATAATCAATGTATCCACTGTCAAACTGTTATTTCCCCTCCTAACTTTTAATTATAAACCATTCTTTTTTAACATGTGCTTCCCAAAAAAGAAAAAAAAACTTTAAAAATGTTCATTTGGGAATTCAACATCAACAGCTTGGTACGAATTAAATCATACTACCCAGTTTGCTCTCTGAGCTTGGTTGTTTTCTTCAAGGTCTTTCATTAGCCAAACTGGGAAACATCATCAGTGCTAGTAGGGGATGGGGTTTGCTCTCATTATATATTCTAGTGGCTTGTCCTGTCAGTGTTGATGGGAATGGGGATGAGTGTTGATGCGAATGGTCTTGGTGGTTCTTTCGTTGGGCTGTTTACCATTAGATTGTTTGACAGTTCCTTCATTGGAATATTGTTTGTTTCTTGATTGTTGAGTCTAATGTTAATCTCTGCTCATCTGGATGTTGATTGCTGGTGAGGAGATATTTCCGTCTTTTTGTTCCCTTTTTGGCTAGTTAACTGTTGATTGTCTCTTTTGCACAATATGTTTTTATGTCTATGTGTCTGTAGATGGCCTGTTTATCACAGTTCCAGGTTTCCAATAAGTTTCTAGGGTTTTTGGACGTGGCTTGGTCTAGAATGGTTACAGTTTCCAAACTAAAACTATGGTTAAGTCTGTCTATGTGTTGATATAGATGCACTCTGCTAGTCTTTTGCCTGTTTGTCCAATGTAATTGCAGTGCAATCCTTACACTGTATGTTGTAATGTAGGATTTTTGGGAAGATTAGCATATCGTTGCTTTGTTCTTCCCTTGCTGTTTCTTGATAGCACTACAGTGACTAACATTGTTTAATTGCACATTTGTTTAATCAATCCATTTGTTTGACTTTTTTCTTGCTTCAGTTCATGCTCGGTGCTTCTTTCTGGTATCCACAAAGACTGGATAGGGAGGAAAAAAGTCAATGCCACAATCATGCAATGGAAACCATGTCCTTTTTTCCACATGGATCATGCCATGTGAAAAAGAGGCAGGACTACCATATCAACTTTTTGAGCTCCCTTCCTGCAGACATCCCTGGCTCCTTGTGTGGAACTTCTTGGTTTCTGTAATCAGAGTATTTGCTTAAGACTAACTATATTTGATGAACAGTAAATATCCATAGTTATAGGTGTAGTTAATGTATTCTGTTTAATAAATATATTTTAATCCTTTCTATTTATCATTTCTGTAGAAAAGTAGATTATTAAACTGAATAATAATTACACTGTATTACAATTTTAGCCCTATTCTCAAACTTTCTTTTTAGATATTTCCATACCATATATTTGGGCATTCGGAGTAGACAGAGTGGAGAGAATGACAGATGGCGTTTTTATTGGAAAATGGTCTATGAGTATGCAGATGTGAGTATGCTGCATTTGCTTGCTACATTTCTGGAAAGCGCCCCCCAATTGGTCCTCCAACTTTGCATTGTTGTACAGACACGCACACTTCAGGCCCTTCAAGGTAAGAATTTCCCTATTACTTTTTTTCTAGATTTATATGTATGCATATAAGAATCTGAGTTAGATTCACAGTTTAATTTCACAGTCAATATCATTGCTTCATCAGATTGCAATCAGATTAAAGATCTTTAGAATACTTTTCAGAGATAAAGTTACATCAGATTTCTACAAGACTGCAGAGAATATATTTGAGTTTAACATACTATTTTTATAGATCTAATTATCTTCTATACAAAGTCTAAAATAGAAATGGGCAACTACAGTTCATAAGCCAATTGCAACCCTATGAATTTCTTGAAAGAGCAAAGTTGACGTGTTAAGACTTTCTCCCTCTCTCTCTGTCTCTTTTTCCTTCTCTCTCTGTCTCTTTCTCTCTCTCTCCCTCTCTCTCCCCCTCTGTTCCTCCCTCTCTCACACATATTCTCTCTCTAGATATAGAGATATAGATAAATAGGGTTCTCATGACAATCTCTACTAACATTATTACTCAAAAATGAAACTAGTATACACTACAACTGCTGCATTCTATTATAAGTGTTCTAAATTAATTAAATAGTTCAAACCTCAAGTCCTTGCTTTCCAAGGAAGCAGATATCTAAAATATGCGTTCAGCTTTATATTCAATTAATCCATATGTTTCCTTAGTTCCTCAAAATACAAACAACTAAGATCTAGGATAATGACACAAACTGTCAAGTTGGAATTTGTACAGAGACATTATAGGCACGCATTAACAATGAACATCAAATCAAGAATAATACAGAAATCTTGTACTTCAATCATGTATATGTATCAACTGATTTTATTTAATAAGAACATGGATTTATAATACATTTTGGAGAAAATCAGCTTTTTGAAAAAGTGGTGATTATTTTCCCTTTCAAGTTACTCTTTGAATGATAATTTTTCTTTAGAAAAATAAGCCAACTGTTCAGAGAGACTCCATTTGCATTTTTATGTTCATAATACACAGAACATTCTAATACATGTGCATAAGTTGAAAGACGACATTCCACCCACCTCCCATTTGCATAGAATAGTGTTTGAAATCACACTTGACATTTGAAATATTCTGATTTTAAGAAGTGTTTCTTGAGAGGGTGACTTTTGATTAGAATAAGTAGACAGTTTTACATGTGTGTCTATTTGTGTATAGGTTTGTATTCTATTTCTAAATCTTGCCTTTAATGATTAATTTGGCAATATCAATGATTTTTCTCTATGTATAATACTTTGCATGTGCATCAGAAAGCATAAATAAGCATAGTATTGTTTCTTAAATCATATATTCTACTGTTGGATTAATTAAGAAATGAAAATTCATTCTAGAATTTTAGAATGCTTCAGGAGAAATCATTACAATGAAAAATATGTTTTTATAACCATGGTATGTCTATCAAAATTCAATTCCTTTGCTTTAATGTTGTTCATCATTTTGTACCTTGTTATCTTTAAAATCGGTATTGTCTTTTTATACTTGGATATAGTTAAATGTATGCCAGTGCTGCAAAATATACCTTTGTAAAATAAAAGACTGATATATGAGATAATATACTATTTTTAAGACCAAGTTACTCTTAAATATTGATGTCTTCTTTTGTTATTCTGTTGTGTTATGTTGGAACATTTTTACTTTTTCTAACTAACAGAATGTATAGAAAAATCATGCAATGGGGCTCAAGATACTACCTGTCCATTTATTATCAGGATGGTTTTCTGAAAACATGATGGAGCCAAATTTTGTGTGATTGGAGAGGAAACAAAAGAAAGTTTGATTTTGAGAAATGAACTGGATAAGCTCAAGAGCTGCAGAAAAGAAATAGTCAGAAAAAAATGCATCTCTATGAAAGAATAGTTGTATAATTGTCCAGAATGTTACTGACTGTTACATTCCATTCTCCTCCACATGAACCAGACTAGGACGAATACTGCCATCACTCAATGTCAAAGAGGAATTCCACTAGGTGGTAGAAATGAACATCTTCCCCAGAGGTTCTGATGATTGTTCCCAAAAACAGAGAGTTGCAGAGTAGATACAGAATGAATCTTTGAATCCAAAGCTCATTCTTTTGATAGTTCACAGTAATGCTTTTTCACTATATCTGATTGGGGCCCGCATAACCAAAATCTTCCCTACTAACTTCCATGTGATGAAGAATACCTACTGTGCTTCCCCAAAAATAAGACACTGTCTTATATTAATTTTTGCACCCAAAGATGCACTAGGTCTTATTTTTCCACCAAGGCCGCCCAGAACTGGAAGTCCAAGTCCTTATTATCGTGGAGGTCTTATTTTCGGGGGATGCCTTATATTTCAGTGGGAGACAAAACTATAAGTAGGTTTTATTTTCGGAGGATGTCTTACTTTCGGGGAAACAGGGTAATAATAGAGAACTGCAGGGCTCCTTGCTACACGTTCTTTTCTGATCAACTCAATCTGAGCATGATCTAGTTCACTATTTTGACAGTTTCCTGCTCTGCTCAAGATGTAGATAAATCTTTTTTCTTTCTAAATATTCACAAATCAAGAAGTTGCTATGGGTTGCATACTATGTTTCTGCCATATCAAATCAATTTTAAGGGATGAAAGAGCTTACATTTCTCAGAACAATAGATTAGATTAACATGCAGTGGAACTTCTCTTGTTAGAAGATCAAATTGTCTAAATCCATTTTGAATAATTCACAGCTGCATAGCATTTAACAGCAAAATTAACTATTGTTAACAGATTACTTAAAATTTTAGAACCATACTCAAGGGCTTACTCAACTCAACAACATACTCAACTCTGAGTTGCTAGCACTGTTTAAAGCATTGAAGGCATTGAAGTAAGACTGGGGAAACTCACAGAAGTGATAGTCAATGATCATCTACAGTATCCATCTAACCACACCTACCCAGAATTCTTTTGTGTGTGTGGGGGAGAGGAAATTATAAAAATTTATTTATAAATGCAATTCTGTACCCCTGAAAAACAAATAGGATATAAAGGTAATTAAGTTGGTAAAGATGAATAATATTATCATCATATATTAATGCATAAATATAAGAGAAAATAATATACATTCACATTTCTAGGGAAGTAGGAATTTGACAGGAAGCCATGCACCATAGTATTTTTAAACTAACTTTTTGAACTGACAAGTGTTTTGATTTTGTTTTATCCTTTAGAAAGGGCAATCTCTCACTCAAGAATTGAACATAATGACAATTCACTGTAGATCTTCAGATAATGTAATATTTAAGAGTCTGAACTACTATAGAACTGTATAAATGAAGCTTAATTTTTCACAGCTGTGCCTTGTTGCAGCAGATTTTATTTTTAAATACCAAAGCAATGCCTTTTCATTTTCTTCTTTGCTAAATGCAGCTTCAGAAGAAAAGGCCAATTGCTATGCCAATTGTTCAATGATCAATATGCATTCTTTTCAAAGTTTTCTGAGGATTGTGGCATTGCAATTAATATTCAGCAAGTTGTTTTCTTCTGTTGAGAAGACTATTCATCCAAAAGATATTCAGTGTCAGAACCCAAGAACCTAATTTATATTAGATAAATACATTTATGAAGCAACAAATAGCAATTAGATCCTTTACAATGAAGAGGATACTAGCACATTTGATTTTACTGGGCAGAATAATGCACACAATTCAACATTCAAGCAGTTCTTTCTCCATTCAGATTTACTATTTGGAGATGCCAATGAAGAGCCTTCTCACACACAGTGCAAAATTTCCATTCCCCTGTCGAAGTGGTACTGTATGCATGGAGACTGGCCATTCATTGAGTCACCAGTGTAATTTGGAAAAACCATAGGCTGCTCACCACCCTGCAAATATTGAGTTGTACCTGGAAGATGTCAAATGAATCATGCTTCTGAATATTATATGTTTGATTTATCTCATCCAAACTTTAATCTTTTGAAATAATTTCTAAAATCAAACAGTGTAAATAGGGATGGGATTAAGCTAAATCAATTTTTTTATATAGGAAATTTCTAAGTATTTACTGCTTTATTGAAACATGGTGCCTGACTGAATCTGTTGTCTGGTGATATCTAGAGGAGATTGTTTTCTTGAATTACTGCCATTTACGAAAGACTGAGTAGATAAGGTTGATCCTTGCCTATGACAGTATCCCTTTTTGCAGAAGCTTGCTCTGACTATCCAAATCTCATTCATATATTGCACTTCTGAAGGACTGTATAGACATGGTTCTTTAGAAGAATATTTGGGCATATATTATGCTTTTGATGAATTTTTCCCTCATTGAGGGAAGGGAGAAAATGGCGGAGAGGACAGAGAGAGCGGAGATGGTGGCAGTGATGCCAAAGGTCGGATCCTGCCCGGTTGGAGGCAATGAGCAGATCG
>JANHFO010009180.1:0-12182 GCA_032468095.1 Pareas carinatus | reverse complement strand
GTCCACAAGCCTTAAAGGGACCAAGGTTGGGGACCTCTGGAGTAGAAGGCCTCCATCTTCTCTTTCAACTCTATTATTCTGTCTTCTGTCTGTTAGTGATTTATTTAACAACTGGCAAAGAAGGTCGTAAAATGGGGCAGAGCTCACTTGACAAATGTCTCACTCAGCGACAGAAAATTTGGGCTCAATTGTCGTAAGTTAAGTACTGCCTGCCGTCTATTTATAGCATAGAACCGTTAGACCGGTGTTTCTCAACTTTAGCTGCTTGAGGATGTGTGGACTTTGAACTCCCCAGAATTAGTCAAGCCGCCATGATGCCTGGGGAATTCTGGGAGTTGAAGTCCAGGCGTCTTCTAATCTTCGAGGGTTTAGCGATCAAGCATTAAGCAAACCGGACTTTCCCCATTGACTTTATCGAAAGCCGGCTAGGAAAGTCCACCAGAGGGGATCACATGACTATATTGTAGAGACGTGCCGATGCTAAGCACCCGAATTTCGATCACACGACGGTGTGGATGCCGTAACCGTCTTAAGAGCGAGGCGCAGTTGGAAGTCACTTTTCTCAGTTCCGTTGTAACTTCAAGCGGTCGCTAAACGAACAGTTGTAAGTCGAGGACTACCTGAACTGCTTCCATTTCCGATTAACAATCAAGAGGGGTGCATGGAGACGAGAAACTTGGCGAGCACCTGTGGAGAGAAGAAGACATGGACCACCATGGCACAGAGAGAAAGATGGCTTCTTCTGCCTGTGAACTACTCAGAGGTATCTGATTGGTCACAAAAATGCCAGGCTGGCCTGGAAGATGCTTTTGAATGCTCAGGCCAAAACCAGTATTTAAACTGGTTTGGGTCTTCTCAGCTGAGGCAAAAGGAAGACGAATATTTATATCTTTATGAGAGGAAGCTGATTCTTGAAAAACTGGTACCTTTCTTGCTCCGAATTGGGTACATGAGTTTCTTGAGGACAAGGCACTAAATAGAAGTTCGTCATAAATTATAGGGTAGCTATATAAATTATATAGCCCAGTGACCGAAAGCTTATTTTGCCTGGAGAAATTTGCTACGTTCACTTAATGATGACTGCTCAAAAAGGCTGGAAAACTGCTTCAGGTGAATGCCTCCCATAACGACTAAGACCAGATTTCCAGTCCCAAATATGGTCATAAGTTGAGGGCTTACCTGTACAGAAATAGACTGTAACTTCTTAAGTTTTCAGAGTCCAAATTTTTAATCCCACCCAGAGTCAGGGGTAGGAAATGTGGGTGGCATAAAAATGTAATAAAGAAATAAAATAAAATAAAAGCACCTTGATTCCTTCCCAGAAGGCCTGTGTTTCTACAATTTTAGCCTTTTGGGAGAAAACGACCAAATTAGCTAATAACAGACTTTTGGGAATTTGGAATTTTGTGGATTTCATAGCAGGCCAAGGAAAAGACATAAAATGAAACTTGTCTCCACTTCTGCATATGAACCACACACGGGATTGTTTGAAAAATAATTATACATCCCAAATGCCTTTCCTTCTCTTACATGTCTAAATAGAAATCGAAGAAGGGAGTTTGTGTGGTAGTATTGAAAGAAATCTGTGCGTATCTTTACGTTTTACCCACAAAAAAAGGCCAAGATAGCATGAGTATGTTTGAATATTTATTTATCCTGGTGGTTGGGATGCTACATTTTTAACGCCTGTAATATAAATTGTGTACATCTCAGTGCCTCGAACGAGGTGCGTGTCTTTGGTTACATTAACAAGGTGGCTCATTCAGGTAGATTCTGTCTCTTTAGGTGCAGCTATGCAACTGTGGCAGCTCGGCAGCAACACACACAGACACACATAACACCCTCTGCCTAACCCTGCCGAAAAATTATTTGCCTTACTCGAGACAGCACATCTGCAGAAATCACCAGTCCTCAAAAAGGAGAACCAAGAAGTTGTTGTCTTGATAGGTTGGGAGGAAAAACACGGACAGGAGTCTTAGCTGCACAAATCGTTATTTCAAAAACTGATCTTTTCCAACTCCCCAAAGTTGTTGACATACACTGGGACACAACTGGAATATGATCCGGGCCTCCGAGACACCCTAAACTAAGGGCAATGCATGGCTACCTCTCTGGATTTTCTGTATTTATCTTGGATTCTTTTATTAAATCTATTCTGCTTTTTGCTCTGCCAAATCAAGGAATCTCTTCCCCAAGCCCTTATGAGAAGCTCTACAGTCAACATTAAGGATCTTAAACCTCTCCTGTGCCTGGGAGGCTGGTGGGATAGGGGCAAAAAAGTCAAGATGGCCGCAGCAATGAGATGGAGACAAAGGCGGTGCAGCTTCAGCCACACCAGTGCAGCCATCGTCTTGGGATACTGCTGCTCTTGTCCAAAAAGTGTGTTGTTTGCTTGGCCGTCTTCTGATTGCAGCAGAAAAGCTATAAAATTTTGTTTCTAGAAGAAACTGGTTTTAGAAAGGTCAGCCATCTCTTTCCTGGAGCTTAACTATGGAGCCTTTTGACGCTGTCAGATCCAATTCAGACAGAAAAGCACAAATCATTTTTTCCCCCCATGACTTCTGCTTTCCTCTCTACTGTTTATCCAAAGACATTAAAAACGTTTAGGCTCTGTATAGTTTAATGAAGCAATTGGACATGGAAGTGAGAACACAGCTACTTCCGGGATCACACCTCAAGCTATCCCCAGCCTTTGAACCCTTAAAAAAAATAGGTTTTTTTTTTTATCTTGGGGAGGGAGGGAATCTACAAAATGCATGCACAGCCTGAGGCTTTCTGATTTTATTTTATTTTTCAATCTGCCCAAATAATTGAGGGCAGAGCTAGCTTGCAATATTAGTGTTGATGATTATCGTCTTGTACTCCACTCGTATATGCCTGTTATGCTGTATTCTTCCAATAAATGATTCTTTTGGTTTACGAGCTCGGCTGCAAATCTCATTCTTGGGGAGACGCATTCACAGCTCAGCAGGCCTCCCCCATTTACCAAAACAATCGCTTGTGTTAAAATAACTCGAGCATAGTTACATTGGGCCCAGGAGAAGCCGAGAAAGTATGCGGTTCGGTAGTGAGTGAAAAGTTTTAAAGGGAAAAGACAAAAAATGCTGACTGAAGAATTCCGGGAATTGAAGTCCACACGTCTTAAAGTTGCCAGGTTTGAAAACCACCCATGTGGTTAAATATTATATCATCTGCAATTCATCCGGAGAGTATCTCAATTTTGCAGAAAGAAAAGAAGTAAGTACCTGTTTCCATTCTGCCGCAAGTGGTCCTTCCTTGACTTACAATCACAATTGAGGCCAATATTTCTGTCGCCAAGCGAGACAGTTGTTAAATTAAGTTTCGCCCCATCTTACAAACTTCCTTGCCACAGTTGTTAAGTGAATCACTGTAGTTGTTCAGAAAATAACATGATTCCGGTTTCCGTTTACTTGTCAGAAGTTTGCAAAAGTGATCATCTGACCCTGAAACATAGCAACGGTCATAAATATGAACCGGTTGCCAAGCATTGAATTTTGATCACATGACCACAGGAATGCTACAGTCATTTTTGCCCAAGTGTTATAACTTCAAACGGCTACTAAACAAATGGGGTTTCTTTAACAAATTTACTTCACTTATTTCCCACATTTGCCCATTTTTGAGTTTCCTGCAATGGGGCTAACACAAAGTCATCAAAAGGCTGAGATTTACACATTTGGCTGTGCGGTAGAATTTATGCTTGGTGTGTGTGTGTGCATGTTATCCAGGTATGTCGTTGGCTCCCCCAGGTGGGCACATTGTGTGAACTCAGAAGGCAAAACGATGCTTAAGATTTCAGTTCTTTCCCTTTTGAGGGGTTGGAGGCCAAAGGATGCCCCGGCTTCAGTCCAGCAGAGAGAGGAGTTTTCGTCCCCAGTCCTCTCTCCCAATGCTTCATTTATTAGATTTATACTCTGCTTTTCTCCTGGAGGTCAAGATGAACTGCGTGTGGATATACACCAGTCCTGTTTCTCCAAACTTGGCAACTTTACAGACTTGTGGACTTCAACTCCCAGAACTCCCCAGCCAGGGCATGCTGGCTGAGGAATTCTGGGAGTTGAAATCTGCAAGTCTTAAAAGTTGTCAAGGTTGGAGAAATCTTCCCTAACAGCTTCAATGGCTGGTGGAGAACTGGAACCAGGACTCTCCCACCCTTAGTCTTGTCACTTTCTCCAGCAAAACGTTTTTTTAATAAAGCTTCCTGTCCACTCCAGCATGTTGTGTGATGAAAAGTCAAATGAGCGTCTGTCAATAACACACACCCTTAATTTCTAAAGCCTTCCTTTAGATGTACAGTTGAGCTCCCCCCACTTAGGGTTGCTGTTATGGGGGAAATGGGAGGAAGATGCGTTGGATATCTTCGCCACCTTATTTGAAAAAATAATAAAGGCAGGATAGCAAGAGATAAATTTTTAAAAAATATCCAGAGTGTAGCTGCTATCTCCTGTTCTTCAAAACGAGTGGGGTTTTTGGAGGGGGTGGGCTTTCCAAGAATGAGATCTTCCTTTTTACCATTTTGTGTATGCACAACAATTAAGCATTTAAAAGTCTGCACACTCGCCTCCCACTCACCGAATTTTGCCTTACCTTAAAACGCGGCGAAGTATCAGTTTATACTCTACCTTATATTCAGCCTCACCCTGTTTTAACTCACACCAATTGTGACCTACCTGTACAGGAGGTCCTCAACTTACGACCGCAATAGAGCCCAAGGTTTCTGTTGTGAACTGAGATATTTGTTGAGTTTTTCCTCATTTTACCGCCTCGAAAATCGCTGCGATTGATAAGTCAGCCAGGCGGTTGTGAAGTGAATCCGGCTCCCCCCATGGGCTTTGCTCGTCAGGAGGTTGCAAAAGGGGATCGCATGGCTTTTGGGCACGGCAACGGTCACAAACATGAAACGGTTGCCAAACGTCTGTATTCTGATCACGTGATCACAGGGATGCTGGAAAGGTCGTAACTGTGAGAAACGATCATAAGTTACTTTTTTTTCAGTGTCGCTATAACTTTGAACAGTCGCTAAAGGCACTGTTGTAAGTCGAGGACTATTTGTATAAGGAAAGATCACAGGTTAATGAGCAGGAATTAGCACACGCTGCAAAATTATCTCATGCCCACGACCACCATGGGGTGACGGCTCCGAGAACCTCCCAATTGCCACCCCAGCAATGGCTGCAAACAGGCGTCCTTCCCTCTGAATGGACTTTGTCACATGACACCACCCCCTATCCTGATTGGCTGCCACCCTCAGGCCGGATTGACTGGCATCCTTTCAGGAGGCGGTCCTTCTTTGAAGAAAATGGCACCGAAGCATCAAACTTAGTGACTGTTCAAAGTTGTGACAGATTCCCCCCGCCGCCCCAAAAGGGACTTAGGATCCAGATTCGAGGCTCCGATGTTTTGTGACTGCATTTGGGGCGCCTGACAAGCAGCCCACATTTACAGACATTTGTAGCCTCCCAGGGTCACATGACATTTCCCCCTTCCCCCCCGCAAATCGATGTTTATCGGTAGTCCTCGGTTTGCAACTATTTGCTGACTGCTCGGAGTTACAACGGCACTGATAAAAGTGACTTATGGACAGTTCTACCCCCTCCAATGCGACACCCTCATGGTGATCATGTGATCAAAATGCAGGCTGGTATTTGTGACTGTTGAAGTGCCCCGGGGTCATGTGATCACCTTTTCGACAAGCAAACTCCACGGGGAAGCCAGATTCACTGAACAACCGGGTTACTAACTGAACAACTGCAGGGATTCACTTAATGACAGTGACAAGAAAGGTGGTAAAATGGGGCAAAACTGAATCGTCTTGCTTAGCATTAGAAATGCTGGCCTCAAATGTGGTCGTAAGTCGAGGACTCCCTGTGATGGAGTGGAAGCAGAGGGATTTCAGCTCAATTGTGGTCGTAAGTTGAGGACTCCCTGCATTTCCAGTTTCCAGGGGAAAAAAACGCCCCCACGGCGAAGAATAAACAGCCAAGCCATTCGCCTTATGACCCTCACCCCTACATTCATTTTACACTTGTTGTGTTTCCTTAACAACCGACATCGTATTAAAGGTCATAAAATTCAGCTGCAGCCACATGCTGACTCGTTTTACGACCGTCATGACTTAAAAACGAAATGTCAGGCTCAGTTACGTAAGTCGAGGACTACCTGTAAAGACAACGGGATGAAGAACGAGAGACGAAACGGTTCTCCATTTGCAGTCTTGAAAAAGGGGGATTTATGTGTAGGGGGGTCAAAAAAGTCAAGGCGAAGCTCCCCAAGCCTGTGATCAAAGCCCCTCCCCTTTTAAATGCATTTGTAAAAAAGAGGCGGGGCTTCTATTCTATAAGGCTCTAGCTGCCATCTTGAATTTCTCAGCCCTCCTGAAGAGGCTGTTGAGCACAACTCAAATTTCGAGTGGGGGGAGCGAGAGGAAGTTTGCCATTTGAGAGTTGCCAACCCGGCCCAGCCCAAAGATCGAGGCCCACGTCAAAGAAAGGCCCAAGGAAACCACACAACCAACAGCCATCTATTTATTACAAAGGAACCACACATATTAATTCATGAAAATCACAATGTACTGGGTTTGGGGAGTGCAATCCAGTTAAATTCACCTCGGGTTTACCGCCAATTTTGCCAAACAAGCTCCAGACTTCCCCCCCACCCCCGATCTCCCCATCTGAATTTGAGTGGGGAAAATTATGGCTTCTCTCCTAACTCAATTTTCTTCCTTCTTCCTAGTTTGTTTCCCATGCATAATAAGGACAGATCCGTTTCTACGGTTACTTTTTCTAATCTCCTCTATTCTGGATCCCATTTAGGATTTAGCGAGATCTGGCTTCAGGCGAAACTTGATCAGTTTTTCCTCCGAATAGCAGATGGTCACACACACACACACACACACACACCAGGCCTGCTAGTAAACACACCCACAGTCGCCAGCCCGAAACAAACACCTAGGTTTACACTTTTAAGGCCTCCCCGTCTTTGTGAGTCCGTTTATGGACCACTAAGTGCGCGCTGCAGGTAAAGCACCTGCCGCAAGTCAGACAGGAGTAGGGCTTCTCCCCCGTGTGAATCCTCTGATGCTGCATGAGGTGCGCGCTCTGGCTAAAACATTTCCCACAAGTGCCGCATTTGTAGGGTTTCTCGCCTGTGTGGGTCCGCTCGTGCTTCACCACGTCCGAACTGGTGGTGAAGCTTTTCCCACACAGGGAGCATTTGTAGGGTTTCTCGCCGGTATGGATTCTTTTGTGCTTCACGAGATCCGAACTGGAGCGAAAGCTTTTCCCGCAGGCTGGGCATTTGCAGGGTTTCTCGCCGGTGTGAGTCCTCTCGTGCTGGGTGAGGATCATGCTCTGGCTGAAGCACTTCCCGCAGTACGAGCATTTATACGGCCTCTCCCCCGTGTGGCTCCTCTGGTGCTTGACCAGACCAGAATTGGACGCGAAACTCTCCCCGCAGGTGAGGCAGGTGTACGGCTTCTCGCCCGTGTGGGTCCTCTCGTGCTGGATGAGGTTCGAACTACGCTTGAAACTCTTCTCGCAGAGGGAGCAGTTGTAGGGTTTCTCCTCCGTGTGGGTCTTTTTGTGGTTGACAAAGTTGGAGCTGGTGGTGAAGCGCTTCCCGCACTCGGGACACTGGTAGGGCCGTTCGCCCGTGTGGGTCCTTTGGTGGGTCATGAGGTGGGCGTTGGAGCAGAAGCTCTTCCCGCACAGGAAGCACTTGTACGGCTTCTCCGCCGTGTGGAAGCGTTCGTGAACGATCAGGTAGGAGCGCTGGTTGAACCGCTTCTCGCACACCGTGCACTTGTAGGGCTTCTCCCCTGTGTGGATCCTCTCGTGTTTCACGAGATCCGAGCTCTGATGAAAGCTCCTCCCGCAGTCCGCGCACTTGTACGGCTTCTCCCCCGAGTGGTTTCGCTTTTGATGGCTGATCAGGCTGGAGATGCTGCAGAAGCTCTTCCCGCAATCGGAGCAAATGTAAGACGTCCCTTCGACGGAACTGACTCCTTCCAGCACGGGGATCATGCCTGGCAGGCCCACCGATCCGTGCTGGATCTCACAGATCCCTTCCACTTTGTGGAAACCTGAAATGTCCTGGGCTGTTCCCAGGAATGAAACACATGGCTCCAGGAGGCCGGGATTCTTCACCACAACGGCTTCCTCATTGTCATCCATCTGCCCACCAGCCACTCGCTTTTTTAAAAAGAAAACAAAGAAGGATTAATCAGCCGACACGCCAGAAAAATATACAGGCAGTCTTCGACTTATGACCATCATTGACTCCAAACGTTCCGCGGCTAAGTGAGACATTGGTTGAGTGAGTTTTGTCCCGTTTTACGACCTTTCCAGCCACTGTTGTTAAGTGAATCCCTGCAGTTCTTAAGTTAGTCACATGGTTGTTAAGTGAATCTGGCTTCCCCCATGGAGTTTGCTTGCCAGAAGGTCGCCAAAGGGGATCACATGACACTGCAACCGTCCTAAGTATAAGTCAGTTGCCAAGCGGCTGAATTTTGATCACATGACTCTGGGGATGTTGCAAGTCGTACGTGTGAAAAACTATCACAAGTCCCTTTTTTTAAGCGCCATTGAAACGTCAGTCACTAAATGACCTGTTGTAAGTCGAGGATCACCTGTAATCTGTCTGCTTGATCATTGAGAAAGAGCTTGTGGTAGGTCCACATTCCTAGAGAGGCGGATGAGATATGGACCTCCAACAGGCCTTCTTAGTGGTGGCCTCGTACTCTGGAATTCTCCCCCTTGAGACGGAGAGATGCCTCACTCTATTGTCACTTTAAAAACTAGCCAAAGGACTCAGATCTGATAGTTTCATACAGTGGCCCCCAACCTTTTGGGCACCAGGGACCGGTTTCATGGGGAAAGGTTTTTCTGCGGACTGGTGGGGGTGTGGCTTTATGTGCTGCCTGCATCCTGCAAATGGGGCTTGGGGCTTGCTTGCATAGCATGCCACAGACCGGTGCAAGTCCACAGATCGAGGGTTGGGGACCCCTGGTTGAAAACACAGACCAGTACAGATAATAAACACAGCAACATTTAAAATAAGTTAAAAGAGTTTGTAAAATAACGTGGCTGCCATCTATGTCAGGTCCAAGATGCAGTCTATAATAAAATTATAATGTCATTATTACAGTTATAGTCCTCCAACAAATTTCTTTACAGTCCAAGGCCAGAGACCAGGGCAAATTAGAGACATTCAAGAAGTATCCAATTAGAAATTCAAATAAAATATTAGATTTTATTAGACAAGTCAAGAAAAGTTTGGAAAAAGTAACATACATGAATAGGCGATTCATAATTATTTGAGTTTACGGGAATGTAGCAGTGACATGTTTTGGGATCTGCAGCTTGAAAAAAGTTGAGCTATACTATGATTTATCAGTCCTTAAGCTATGAAGTCCCTAGTCAAAGTACTGTTGTTTCTGCAGGAGTAGATGGCCCTTTAATCTGTACAATACTTTAATTGGAAGATCTCTGCAATATGCTAGATGTTGACCAGCTTTTATTTGTACCTCATTCTTAATGTCCTGCTTTTACCTTGATGGTGCTTTTTCACAGCACCCACCATCTAGGACTGTTCTGAGCTACGAGAATAACCTTCCTGTTCTCTCCCCTAGTCTAGTTCAGTATTTCTCAACCTTGGTGCCTTTAAGAGGCGGGGGCTTTGATTCCCAGAACATCCCAACCAAGATGAATTCTGGGAATTGGAAGTCCTCCATGCTTGACAACTTTTAAGACTTGTGGACTTCAACTCCTAGAATTCTGGAAGTTGAAGTCCACAAGTCTTAAATTTGCCAAGTTTGATACTACTTTTCTTTTTTATCTTATTTTATTTTATTTTAAATAACTTTCCATTCTACTAAGTTATAGTTTTACACATTGTTTAAATAGATAGAAGAACCTGGAATGTAAAAGATGATTAGGATGTATATTTAAAATTTTAATCTGGGAACTCGATTTTAACTGTGATTGTTGTTGCTTGATTGGTGAAAGGGATATTGTTATTTCTGGAAATTTTTTTGTATATTTAGAATTTTATAGTTGAAAACTTACTCGATAAGACGATGGTCTTTATTTTTACTATAAAGGGAATATTGCTATAGAAGATAGTAGATGAAATATAATGAATATGAAATATAAGTATAAATATAAGCAACATGAAATATAGACAGAATGAATCAGAATGGTGGTTACAAAAAGTACAAATAAATGTGTGAAATTACAATGTACTGGGATGAAACATTATTAACAACAAAGTAAAAGCAAATAACAACTCTTTGTTAGAAAAAAAGAAATAAGAAAATCCGGTTAAATAGATAGAAAAATGTGGCATGTAAAAGATGATTAGAATGTACCGGTATGTTTACATTTTTAACAAGGAATGCAACTTAAGAATTGTGATTGCGGCTGTTTTGACTGGCGGAAAGGACACTGTTACTTTTGGATATTTTTTGCATTATGAATATCAACAAGGGAAAATTGGAAGAACATGAGATTTAAACTGATAAGCAAGATATATATTTGGAATCCTATGGATGAAAACCTAATTAGATGAGATTGATTTTTACTTCTATTATGAAATATGAAACATGTTTAATCGTATACTCACTCGATTAATGTTTGCTGAAACGTTTACTATGGGTTTTTCTAAATTTTCTTTCAAAATAAACAAAAAATTTATTGTTAAAAAAATCCACAGAAGAAATGGAAGCATGGAAAGCATCTCAGATGGGTCTCTCCTGTTCTCTAGAAAATAAAGTCCAGGGGGGACGGGCTTTCAGACTTAAGATTTCATAATTGTACCCTTACAATAAAGGGAGTTTAAATACTCATGGTTTGGGTTTTCTGCCTATAGTACCATGAACGCAGGAATAGCATCCCCCAGGAACGCCTAACAGTTTCCACCTTGGGACATTCAGGAAATCACTAAAAGGGTGGCTTTTCTCCCAGGTCTCGAAGCCATGGTGCCTGGGCCACTCTAGGACGTTTTGCTGCCATAAAGAGTTCTGGATGTTTATGATCTGTTTCTTTAATTCTTGTTTTTACGTTTTTTAAAGTAAGGGTTATCTGGAGTCAGGCTTGAAGTTACAATGGGACTGAAAGAAGCGGCTTATCACCAGTTTAGGATTAAATAGGATTTTTTAAAAAAGGATTAAATAAATAAATACATTTTCACGCCCGTTGCGGTAACCCGCCCATGGTTACATGATCAAAATTCACATGTTTGGCAACTGGTATGTATGTATGTACTTATGACGGTTGCAGTGTCCCGGGGCCATGCGATCGATCGCCTTTTGCAACCTTCTAATGCGCAAAGTCAACGGGGAAGCCAGATTCACTTCACAACCACATCACTAACTGAACGACGGCAGCGATTCACTTAACAGCTGTGGCAAGAAAAGTCGTAAAATGGAACGAAACTCACTTGACAACTGTCTTGCTTAGCAACGGAAATTTGGGGCTCAATTGTAGTCTTAAGTCGAGGACTTAGTATTATGGTATTAGAATTATACAGTAAATAAATAAATCCTTCTTTTTCTATTGCAAGGAACTCCTGCTCACCCCAAGTAGCTCCTGTTATGTGACATGATGAGGCTAAGCACGCATACAGATCGGACTATTTTGGTGACTCCTCTCTTGTTGATCGTCGACTGAAAAGCGAGCAAACACTTCGCTTGTTTCTATCATTAGGGGGTTTTTTGTTCCAACTTCTAGAAATTGACTCTCGCTTGGAAAGACACCAAGCAATCCAAATAAAGATCTTACTTCAGTTCAAAACATCACGTGGTCTATTCAATTTTGCTACTCCGGGACACAGGGCGGAAGAAAAGGGAAAGGGGGTTATTTTTATAAATAAATTTCTTTATTTCAAACGATTAATACTCCAACAGGAACATTCTAGAGGCGTTCTCCTCAAAGCGTTTTCCCTCCTTACATCCTTATTTGATGCTGCAAAGGGAGAGCCAGATAAAAGCTCCACTTTAAATGGAAGAGTTTGGCAGGAAAAGCCACTTATGATAAATAAAGCACTGGGCCTGGCAAGCACGCATCCCCAACCAGTTTTTGCAGTTTCGCCTTTGAACACAAATCTTTGATGAAGATACTTGCAGGCATCGAGAGTTGCCTCCTCTATTCTTTTTAAACATCGCA